>JAVTVY010051796.1:0-25584 GCA_036873755.1 Hanleya hanleyi
AAGTCAGACCTCACCACACCTCCTCACCGTTAATCTATTACAAAGCTTTGGTAGTACATCTATCCTGAAAAGCTCTCATCCATACTCCTCTGGTTTACAATGTATAATATTATATAATGATTCATCAGCAATAATAATTCATCAGCTGATCATAAATTGACATTCTACACCAAGATATGATAACACAAGTGCCAAAGGTTTTAATCCATGTTTTAATAACACTATGTATGCAGACCAAGATGCAGTTTGACTTCATCCAACATTGCATTAGGATAATGGGAGAAGGCTAGCACTGAATATTATTTTTTTTTTTTTTCCAAAAGGAGGGTCCCCTCCCCCCACCACAACAACAACCCCACCCCACTGAACTACGAGTGTGAATAGATGTGAGTGATTTGATGTCAGGGAGGGTGAAAGTATGTACCCCCTGAGCACTCTTTCAAGACAAAAACTGATCACAAACATTTAACATGAAAATTGAACCTCACTGTTGTCATCAGCCAATCAACCAGCCACTCGGTGAACACGACATCATCAATCCAAGGCTCGGATATTGCTTCGCAATCCATCCCAAAATGGAGGTCACCCGGATCATTCTCTTTCTAATAAAAACCTAATTTTTTGTTTTTATTTTGCTATCTATATCCATGCTATTTCTATTAAATCGAGATGATTGCCATAGCAACAAATTTTCTTTTAATAAAAGTTTGCATAGTTCTCCAACAATAAACCTATTCTTTCAGTAAGCCAAATGAGTGGATCATTCATGTGAAATTCAACGTTTCCTTATTTGATATGTATTAGGACCCATGTCGATGTGTGGGTCTATATTAATCTCAACTATTTCACACATGTTAAAGTGAGGGTGGGTAGCTATTGCATGTTTGATTATCAGAAAATCAACTGTACACACAATTAAGCAACAAGCGAACTGGACAGCTAAGCACATGACCTTAAGCAACAGTACAGAACATAAATCACAGGTATAACTACATGAATCTTTCACACCCACATTACAACCATGAGAAAAACTTGGTCGATTTTTTCCCAGGAACAATACAGCAACAGCTGTTATAAATCAATCAATCGACAATATGGTAATGAAAATAGATGTAGAAAATCAATACATTTTCTGGTTCTGAGAAACAAAAAAAGATCACATGCAGTGGTGTACATGTTGGGGTGAAGTTGGGGACAAAGGCAAAAGAGACAGCAGACAGTATACATGTACCTCAAGAGACAGCACGTGTATAATATTCGACTGAAATAAATTGATTTAAACGTTAATGTTGTTGACAGCTATGTTACAGTACATTTCCTTTAATCACTCTCTTTAAATCCATATTTATGTATTCACATGACAAAGGATGAAAATGAAAGACATAAAATCTCCAATAAATCTGTTGTACTTTGTTCCAGTCCAGCATAGGTTAGGTTACATGTACTGTATCAGTGGTCAGTTTGCTGCATATTCGCAATCTCAACTGCAGGCCTATTGTCATGAAACTTCAGGAGTATTTGAACTAAATATAAATGTTGAGTTTATGGAGTAAAAATTAAATAGCCTACACCCTCGTCAATTTCTATTTTTGATTTATTCTGTTTCATACTTGTAGAAAACTTTGCAGGAAATTTCTGCCCTGTATTATTCTCATCAGTTGTGTATTAATTTACATTGTAGCACTAAATCTAATTTGATCAAGCTTTACCAATTATGTATGCCGGTTAATACACAGCGCAAATTTTATTGCACTTCAACCATGTCAAAGTATGTTGCACCATGTTAAAATTATATTTCTCCATGTCAAAAGTGTATTTCAATTAATGATTTGCATTCATCCCGTTTATTGTGTGCTGATGCTTGTCACATGTTCACGAAATATCTCTCAGCAATGAACAGTCATATTTCTCAGGATATAACAGTTTTATACACTTGCCACAAAATGGAAGTACTGTGTGTCCATTATTATGTCTGTCCGTTTCAGTCTGTATCTGGCAGTATTCTATCATTGTTTTGAAGGATTTGGTGAAGGATTTTGGGCTAGAAGAACCCCTGAAGGGTCAAGGTCAAGAAACTAGCATGAAGACTTGTATTCAGGACTGTGGAATGTGACCAAATCATAAGCATATACCACACAAAAAGTAACTATTGATTTTGAGGTCTGTCTGTCCATCTGTCCATAAAAGTTTTCTCCTTGCAATATCTACAAGTTCTAGGTTGTGGATTGTGTCCAAACTATGGGTATAGATTATACCTGGAGTAAAGAAAACCTTGTTGACTCAGCAATCAAAAGAACAAGAGTCAATGAAGCTGCAAACATGGCAATACGCTGTATTCAGAGAGTTATTCATAGATCTGCAAGTAGATACCAAAGTTTACTTCATATCTATACTTTGTCAGAAGTCCTCATCAAATAAAAAAAATCCATTACATTTCGTCGAATGATGAACGGGCATACATTGAAGCCAAGTTTGGCTCTAGTTTCTTGATTTTAGAACACTGCACAATCCTGTCCCGTTTGATAATTTTGGAAGTTCTTCCACCAATAAGGGCATGTACTTGTCTACCTAGAGAAGCACCATATACCAAGGTATTGGGAGTAGAATTGAGAGGAAGAGTATTTCCACTCACCTGTGGTTTCAAGCGGAGGCTTTTTATAAAACCCTGACAACTTTATATTGTTCCAACCTGAAATATACCAGTCATAACCAGGGGCCGATTTCATGAAACCTCATTTGGGGGAATAATTTTTGACTTGGAACCCTCCCTTGGAACCCTCCCTTGACTCAAGGTTTTGCTTTTCATCAAAGTTTACTTGAACCTAAAATTGCACTCAAGTTTGTCTGGTCGACCTCACTTGAAACCTGCACTTGAAATATAAAAGTACTTGAATGGAAGAGGTGTCAAAAACAAGTTTTTTTTTTCATGTACCCACGGATCATAATACACATTCTTCATCTGCTGGGGGTGAGTGAATAGAATTTAACATCGCTTTCAACAATATTTCAGCTATATCGCGACGAATCAACTAAGCACCACCCAGCCCAGTTGCATTCCTGCTACTTCAAAGAAGAAATCTTTGAAGCAGCATGGAACCAGACACCCTCCATCCACCCTATAAAACACTGAGGACAGCACACAAGACACAGACAGCAATGGTGCAATAAAGACAAGTGATATTACAGTGCTAGACACCACATTATCAAGTTCCTCTTGCTTCTCAGCAAAATGCATGCTGGGGCTACTATTAATTATCAAACCGCACAAAAAAGTTCCAATAAGGCCACTTCAAACATCACTTGGCCAAGTGTGGCTAAACACATTTGGTGAAACAATTTTTTTAATTGTCCTTGAAAAAGCCAAGTCAAACGAGGTTTCATAATATCGGCCCCACTTGATTCCATTAGAGCTTAGCTGGAAATCTCATTACCACATCCACTGAGAAATTAAAGTTCAGATCTGGGGTAGTCTGCATGAACGCATACAGTTGCCTTGGAATTTGGATACCTCATTGAGACGGTTACACTGCATTTTTTATCAATATATTTTGATTTTTTTTATTTGGATCGAGTTTCAAAGCCTGCACAGGGAGAGATATCTTGTTTGAAAAGACGTTTTTACAAAATGGAGAGATGACAAACAGACAGATGACAAAGCAGTATAGATTAGTGATGTTAGGTAAGATACCAACTCTGGAAGTTTCAAAGCCCCGTTTAGGATTACTGTCTGGGTGAGCTTTATATTCACTAATAAGGTATGCACAAACACACAATTGGCCAGACAGAAATTTAATACATACGAGAGATCCTAAAGGATCTTGGCGCCCACCATTGTCTGATAATGGTAAGCTAATGACAAGAGGATCTTTTTGTCCATTGTTACTAAGAACAAATGAATGATTTGCAATTTTGTTTGCAGAATTTCGAACTGAAGCGAAGACAAATCTCTTTGACACTTTCGCATGAGCTATCAGCGGTCGAAATAACGCCTGCCTACCTGCCGCCGGCAAGTGAATTTTCCCGGCGACAGGTTGAAAAAAAATCTACCTGTCGCATGCGGCAAGTAAGATTTTATCTAGCAAAAACGATAAAATGCGATCAATTTTCGTAAATACCTTTTAGAAGTCTAAATCTATCTGAAGGAACGGACAATCCAAGAAATAATCCATTGGAAATTTATTTCAAGCCGATCTTTGGCCATTGTTGTTGGACCTTGTTGTTGGTCTTCTCTCTCTATCAACATCCCGCGCCAAATCTACTTCCGGTTGCGCGTCAACACTTGCGCGGTAGTCCGGTGCATGCAAAAGTCGGACCTGTTCTGAAACGGAATCGGACTATCTGGGTTTTTTTCCCAGTTGGTAAATAATATTGTTGGTTTCTTTTCTTTGGCTTCTATTCACAGGCTGAAGTTTTTCTATGCAGACATTTCAGTTAATTGATAATTCCAATGGGACTCTGGTGGCTGATTCTAGTTTATTGGAATCATCAATTTACAAGGGGAGACTTCTGATAAATATAAGTAAATATAGTTGGGATACTGGTTAAGCTCACCTCAAATTGGATCTAAATTCTTTGATATAATGTCACATGTGCCATCTAAAGTTCACATGATTTAGTCAACAACAAAGCCTTTTGCAGTTCTAATTGCAAAAATTAGGGGGAATAGTTGTCTTTGACATATCAATGTTTTCACTGGTGCTCAAAGTTTTTAAAGAACATGTGTGCCAAACAAAAAAATTAATAATAATAAATTTCAAAAAACACCCACCTCATTTTTTTAAAAGAAAAATTGCAGGGCACTCGCTGTCAAATTTCACATCATTATTGGTCATTGTTCGTCTATTATCAAGGGAGATAAGACTCATTTAAGTGTGATTTTAGGTGTGCTAACCACACTCCTGAGAATAAATAAGGCGAGTGATTGTCCCTCGCCTGTTGTCCCACAAAACAAGAGGCCTGAAGGCCGTCATGAATCTTGAAAAACATGACATGCAATTAATGCAGGGATTATTTAAATTTGTTATAGAGAGCTTGCCTGTCCATCTGTCTGTCATGGAGTCCACATGACACCTCCACCTTGAGCTGTATAGCATCCATTAGTTCAGAGGAAAGAATAAATGCCGCCATCGATTTATTTTGTGTACAAGTAAAATTTGAGTGAGGGCAAGTAAAATTAATTTTCACCTGCCACATGTGGCAAGTAAGTTTTTCAAAACATTTCAACCCCTGGCTATGAAACATACTTTAAGATTTTAAAATGAGGAACGAATGCTATTTCTGTTATGTTTACTGGGCTACTTTGAGTTATCTCTTTTAAGATACCATGCTCGAAAATAGTAAGATGGTACAAAACTTAATTCTGAAGGGATCCGGTATGCGCAGTAATGTTGAAACTTTAGTGTCTGAATCCTGATTATCTCTCTTGGATCGAAACACGCAGTAGTCTACAGTTGTCGAGTTGTGAGGTTGTGTCACAAGAGTGACGTCCCTTCGTGTAGCCGACCCGCCGGCAGAGAAAATGATGGTGCAGTTCACTTGCAATGGCATGGACTAAAGTCAACTGATTTAAAATTTGAAGAAATACATTTTAATTCGGAATCATTTGAACTCCTTGATATAGAAGGTGAAGGTATGGATATTCTCTATAGTCAATATATAGAATATGCCCCACCGTTTGATCCGCCTACTCTTGTGATGCAACGTCACAACTCGGGAATACCGTATTAATTTGAAGCGTAACTTGGCTTTTCGAATCGGACCAAAAAATGTATCTTGCACAACTAGGCGCCATGTGGGACATGTGTACCAAATTTCAGGAAAATCCATGAAGTATTTCCTGAGAATTCACGATAACAATGTTTCAAGGGGAAATTCAAGATGGCCACATGGTGGCCATATTGGATTTTCGAATCAGACTAAGAAAGGTATCTTGTGCAACTGGACCACATGGGGAACCTGTGTACCAAATTTGAGAAACATCCATGCAGTACTTCCTGAGAAACCACGATAAAGTTTCATGGGGAAATGCCAAATGGCCACCTGGTGGGCATATTTCATTTTCAAATCGGGCCGAAAAAGGTATCTTGCACAACTAGTCCCCAAGGGGAACCTGTGTACCAAATTTGAGAAAGATCCACGCAGTACTTCTGGAGAAATCACGACAAAGTTTCATGGGGAAATCCAAGATGGCTGCCTGGTGGCCATATTGGATTTTCGAATCGGAAGAGAAAAGACATCTTGAACAACTAGACATCAAGGGGAACCAGTGTACCAAATTTGAGAAAGATCCATGCAGTAGTTCTTGAGAAATCGCAATAACAATGTTTCATGGGGAAATCCAAGATGGCTGCCTGGTGGCCATATTAGATTTTGGAATCGGACCAGGAAAGGTATCTTGCACAAGTAGACCACAAGGGGAACCTGTGTACCAAATTTGACGAAGATCCATGCAGTAGTTCCTGAGAATTCACAATAACAAAATTTCACGGGGAAATTCAAAATGGCCGCTTGGTGGTCATATTGGATTTTCGAATCGGGCCACAAAAGGCATCTTGCACAACTGGACCACAAGGGACCTGTGTAACAAATTTGAGAAAGATCCATGCAGTACTTCCTGAGAAATGATGATAAAGTTTCATGGGGAAATCTAAGATGGCCGCCTGGTGGCCATATTGGATTTTCGAATCGGACCAGAAAAGGTATCTTGCACAACTAGACCCCAAGGGGAACCTGTGTACCAAATTTGAGAAAGATCCATGCAGTAGTTCCTGAGAAATCGCAATAACAAGGTTTCATGGGGAAATCCAAGATGGCTGCCTGATGGCCATATTGGATTTTCGAATCGGACCAGAAAAGGTATCTTGCACAACTAGACCCCAAGGGGAACCAGAGTACCAAATTTGAGAAAGATCCATGAAGTAGTTCCTGAGAATTCATGATAACAAGGTTTCATGGGGAAATCCAAGATGGCCGCCTTGTGGCCATATTGGATTTTCGAATCGGACCAGAAAAGGTGTCTTGCACAACTAGACCCCAAGGGGACCTGTGTACCAAATTTGAGAAAGATCCATGCAGTAGTTCCTGAGAAATCGCGATAACAAGGTTTCATGGGGAAATCCAAGATGGCTGCCTGGTGGCCATATTGGATTTTCGAATCGGACCAGAAAAGGTATCTTGCACAACTAGACCCCAAGGGGAACCAGTGTACCAAATTTGAGAAAGATCCATGAAGTAGTTCCTGAAAATTCATGATAACAAGGTTTCATGGGGAAATCCAAGATGGCTGCCTGGTGGCCATATTGGATTTTCAAATCGGACCAGAAAAGGTACCTTGCACAACTAGACCCCAAGGGGAACCTGTGTACCAAATTTGAGAAAGATCCATGCAGTAGTTCCTGAGAAATCGCGATAACAAGGTTTCATGGGGAAATCCAAGATGGCTGCCTGTTGGCCATATTAGATTTTGGAATCGGACCAGGAAAGGTATCTTGCACATGTAGACCACAAGGGGAACCTGTGTATCAAATTTGACGAAGATCCATGCAGTAGTTCCTGAGAATTCACAATAACAAAATTTCACGGGGAAATTCAAAATGGCCGCTTGGTGGTCATATTGGATTTTCGAATCGGGCCAAAAAAGGCATCTTGCACAACTGGACCACAAGGGACCTGTGTAACAAATTTGAAAAAGATCCATGCAGTACTTCCTGAGAAATGACGATAACAAAGTTTCATGGAGAAATCTAAGATGGCCGCCTGGTGGCCATATTGGATTTTCGAATCGGACCAGAAAAGGTATCATGCACAACTGGACCCCAAGGGCAACCTGTGTACCAAATTTGAGAAAGATCCATGCAGTAGTTCCTGAGAAATCGCAATAACAAAGTTTCGTGGGGAAATCCAAGATGGCTGCCTGATGGCCATATTGGATTTTCAAATCGGACCAGAAAAGGTATCTTGCACAACTAGACCCCAAGGGAAACCTGTGTACCAAATTTGAGGAAGATCCATGCAGTAGTTCCTGAAAAAATCGCGATAACAAGGTTTCATGGGGAAATCCAAGATGGCTGCCTGGTGGCCATATTGGATTTTCGAATCGGACCAGAAAAGGTATCTTGCACAACTAGACCCCAAGGGGAACCAGTCTACCAAATTTGAGACAGATCCATGAAGTAGTTCCTGAAAATTCATGATAACAAGGTTTTATGGAGAAGTCCAAGATGGCCGCCTTGTGGCCATATTGGATTCTCGAATCGGACCAGAAAAGGTATCTTGCACAACTAGACCCCAAGGGGAACCTGTGTACCAAATTTGAGAAAGATCCATGAAGTAGTTCCTGAGAATTCATGATAATGTTTCATGGGGAAATCCAAGATGGCCGCCTTGTGGCCATATTGGATTTTCGAATCGGACCAGAAAAGGTGTCTTGCACAACTAGACCCCAAGGGGAACCTGTGTACCAAATTTGAGAAAGATCCATGAAGTAATTCCAATCGCAATAACAAGATTTCATGGGGAAATCCAAGATGG
Organism: Hanleya hanleyi; assembly: GCA_036873755.1. Classification (NCBI taxonomy): domain Eukaryota; kingdom Metazoa; phylum Mollusca; class Polyplacophora; order Lepidopleurida; family Hanleyidae; genus Hanleya; species Hanleya hanleyi. The sequence goes on from JAVTVY010051796.1 coordinate 8,530, forward strand.
CCAAATTTGAGAAAGATCCATGCAGTAGTTCCTGAGAAATCGCGATAACAAGGTTTCATGGGGAAATCCAAGATGGCCGCCTTGTGGCCATATTGGATTTTCGAATCGGACCAGAAAAGGTATCTTGCACAACTAGACCCCAAGGGGAACCAGCGTACCAAATTTGAGAAAGATCCATGAAGTAGTTGCTGAGAATTCATGATAAGGTTTCATGGGGAAATCCAAGATGGCCGCCTTGTGGCCATATTGGATTTTCGAATCGGACCAGAAAAGGTATCTTGCACAACTAGACCCCAAGGGGAACCTGTGTACCAAATTAGAGAAAGATCCATGCAGTAGTTCCTGAGAAATCGCGATAACAATGTTTCATGGGGAAATCCAAGATGGCTACCTGGTGGCCATATTGGATTTTCGAATCGGACCACTAAAGGTACATGTATCTTGCACAACTAGACCCCAAGGGGAACCTGTGTACCAAATTTGAGAAAGATCCATGAAGAGATCGAGATAACAAGAAATCGCGATAACAAGAAATTGTTTACGGACGGACGACGGGCCACGGACAAAAAGCGATTTGAACAGCCCACCATCTGGTGATGGTGGGCTAACAAATCAGATATACACAAACACAGAGATGGACAGACAAACAAAATGCCATCGGCACAAACAGGCAAAAGCCCAGTGAATACAGCTACATGTAGTGTCAGAAGCCTACTGAAACATTGAAATTGAAAAGCAAGAATGTATCAGAAAAGGAAACAATGGACAGGACAGGACATTTACAATACGTATCACTCAATACAGACAGGACATTCACTAAGATCACAGCCACCCATACAGACAAAGAACATCAGAACATTTTGTAAGTAAAATCTCTACCTCTTATGTTTGTCAGAAAATTGTGATAGAGATCTCCATCTCCATGCAAGTCAGAACTTTGTGATAGAGATCTGTACCCATAGTACATCAGAATGTTGAGATAGAGGTACATGTATCTACCGTTAGCATGCCAGAACTTTGTGATAGAGATCTGTACCCATAGTACACCAGAATGTTGGGATAGAGATACATGTATCTACCGTTAGCATGCCAGAACTTTGTGATAGAGATCTGTACCCATAGTACACCAGAATGTTGGGATAGAGATACATGTATCTACCGTTAGCATGCCAGAACTTTGTGATAGAGATCTGTACCCATAGTACACCAGAATGTTGGGATAGAGGTACATGTATCTACCTTTAGTATGTCAGAACTTTGTGATAGAGATCTGTACCCATAGTACATCAGAATGTTGAGATAGAGGTACATGTATCTACCGTTAGCATGCCAGAACTTTGTGATAGAGATCTGTACCCATAGTACATCAGAATGTTGGGATAGAGATACATGTATCTACCGTTAGCATGCCAGAACTTTGTGATAGAGATCTGTACCCATAGTACACCAGAATGTTGGGATAGAGGTACATGTATCTACCTTTAGTATGTCAGAACTTTGTGATAGAGATCTGCACCCATAGTACATCAGAATGTTGGGATAGAGGTACATGTATCTACCTTTAGTATGCCAGAACTTTGTGATAGAGATCTGTACCCATAGTACATCAGAATGTTGGGATAGAGGTACATGTATCTACCTTTAGTATGCCAGAACTTTGTGATAGAGATCTGTACCCATAGTACATCAGAATGTTGGGATAGAGGTACATGTATCTACCTTTAGTATGCCAGAACTTTGTGATAAGAGATCTGTACCCATAGTACATCAGAATGTTGGGATAGAGGTACATGTATCTACCGTTAGCATGCCAGAACTTTGTGATAGAGATCTGTACCCATAGTACATCAGAATGTTGAGATAGAGGTACATGTATCTACCTTTAGTATGTCAGAACTTTGTGATAAGAGATCTGTACCCATAGTACATCAGAATGTTGAGATAGAGGTACATGTATCTACCTTTAGTATGTCAGAACTTTGTGATAGAGATCTGTACCCATAGTACATCAGAATGTTGAGATAGAGGTACATGTATCTACCATTAGTATGCCAGAACTTTGTGATAGAGATCTGTACCCATAGTACATCAGAATGTTGAGATAGAGGTACATGTATCTACCTTTAGTATGTCAGAACTTTGTGATAGAGATCTGTACCCATAGTACATCAGAATGTTGAGATAGAGGTACATGTATCTACCTTTAGTATGCCAGAACTTTGTGATAGAGATCTTTACTTCTAGTATGTCAGAACATTGTTGGAACTAACCGCTATTATGTCATAACTTTTTGATAAGAGATCTCTACCTATAGTATGTCGGGAATTTGTGAGAGAGCTCTACCTCTAGTATTTCAGAACTTTGGGATAGTATGTCAAAACTTTGTGATATAGATCTCTACCTCTAGTATGTCAAAACTTTGCGATAGATATCTCAACCTTTTATATGTCAAAACTTTGGGATATAGATCTCTACCTCTAGTATGTCAGTACTTTGTGACAGATCTCAATCTCTAGTATGTCAGAACTTTGTGATATAGATGTCTACCTCTAGTAGGTCAGAACTTTGTGATAGATATCTCAACCTTTTATATGTCAAAACTTTGGGATATAGATCTCTACCTCTAGTATGTCAGTACTTTGTGACAGAGATCTCAATCTCTAGTATGTCAGAACTTTGTGATATAGATCTCTACCTCTATTATGTCAAAACTTTGTGATATAGATCTCTACCTCTAGTATGTCAGAACTTTGGGACAGAGATCTCTACCTCTAGTATGTCAGAACTTTGGGATAGAGAATTCTACCTCTAGTATGTCAGAATGTTGTGATAGAGATCTCTACCTCTAGTATGTCAGAATGTTGTGATAGAGATCTCTACCTCTAGTATGTCAGAATGTTGTGATAGAGATCTCTACCTCTAGTATGTCAGAATGTTGTGATAGAGATCTCTACCTCTAGTATATCAGAATGCTGAGATAGAGGTCTACCTCTAGTATGTCAAAACTTTATGATGTACATCTCTACCTCTAGTATGTCAGTACTTTGTGACAGAGATCTCAATCTCTAGTATGTCAGAACTTTGTGATATAGATCTCTACCTCTAGTATGTCAGAACTTTGTGACAGATCTCTATCTCTAGTATGTCAGAACTTTGTGACAGAGATCTCTACCTCTAGTATGTCAGAACTTTGGAATAGAGAATTCTACCTCTAGTATGTCAGAATGTTGTGATAGAGATCTCTACCTCTAGTATGTTAGAATGTTGTGATAGAGATCTCTACCTCTAGTATATCAGAATGCTGAGATAGAGGTCTCTACCTCTAGTATGTCAGAACTTTGGAATAGAGAATTCTACCTCTAGTATGTCAGAATGTTGTGATAGAGATCTCTACCTCTAGTATGTCAGAACTTTGGAATAGAGAATTCTACCTCTAGTATGTCAGAATGTTGTGATAGAGATCTCTACCTCTAGTATGTCAGAACTTTGGAATAGAGAATTCTACCTCTAGTATGTCAGAATGTTGTGATAGAGATCTCTATCTCTAGTATGTCAGAACTTCGTGATATAGATCTCTACCTCTAGTATGTCAGAACTTTGGGATAGAGAATTCTACCTCTAGTATGTCAGAATGTTGTGATAGAGATCTCTACCTCTAGTATGTTAGAATGTTGTGATAGAGATCTCTGCCTGTAGTATGTTAGAATGTTGTGATAGAGATCTCTGCCTGTAGTATGTCAGAATGTTGTGATAGAGATCTCTACACTGCCAAAAATACCCTACTTATTTAAGATAATGCACTAAAATTTTCTTGAAATAAGATAATTTTTACTCAAAATAAGTTAAATTTTAAGAAAATTTTAAGATTTTTTTTTCTTGTTGAAGTAAAAGTTGGAGTGGGGTAAGTAAATTTTACTTAAACAAGAAAAATTTACGAATTTTTCTTAAAAAAATCTTGTTTTAAGAAAAATTCTTAATTTTTTCTTGTTTAAGTAAATTTACTTACCCCACTCCAACTTTTACTTCAACAAGAAAAAATAATCTTAAAATTTTCTTAAAATTTAACTTATTTTGAGTAAAAATTATCTTATTTCAAGAAAATTTTAGGGCATTATCTTAAATAAGTAGGGTATTTTTGGCAGTGTACCTCTAGTATGTTAGAATGTTGTGATAGAGATCTCTGCCTGTAGACTATGTCAGAATGTTGTGATAGAGATCTCTGCCTGTAGTATGTCAGAATGTTGTGATAGAGATCTCTGCCTGTAGTATGTCAGAATGTTGTGATAGAGATCTCTGCCTGTAGTATGTCAGAATGTTGTGATAGAGATCTCTACCTCTAGTATGTCAGAATGTTGTGATAGAGATCTCTACCTCTAGTATGTTAGAATGTTGTGATAGAGATCTCTACCTGTAGTATGTCAGAATGTTGTGATAGAGATCTCTGCCTCTAGTATGTTAGAATGTTGTGATAGAGATCTCTACCTGTAGTATGTCAGCATGTTGTGATAGAGATCTCTACCTCTAGTATGTTAGAATGTTGTGATAGAGATCTCTGCCTGTAGTATGTTAGAATGTTGTGATAGAGATCTCTGCCTGTAGTATGTTAGAATGTTGTGATAGAGATCTCTGCCTCTAGTATGTTAGAATGTTGTGATAGAGATATCTACCTGTAGTATGTTAGAATGTTGTGATAGAGATCTCTGCCTCCAGTATGTTAGAATGTTGTGATAGAGATCTCTGCCTGTAGTATGTCAGAATGTTGTGATAGAGATCTCTGCCTCTAGTATGTTAGAATGTTGTGATAGAGATCTCTACCTGTAGTATGTTAGAATGTTGTGATAGAGATCTCTGCCTGTAGTATGTCAGAATGTTGTGATAGAGATCTCTGCCTGTAGTATGTTAGAATGTTGTGATAGAGATCTCTGCCTGTAGTATGTCAGAATGTTGTGATAGAGATCTCTGCCTGTAGTATGTTAGAATGTTGTGATACAGATCTCTACCTCTAGTATGTTAGAATGTTGTGATAGAGATCTCTGCCTGTAGTATGTTAGAATGTTGTGATAGAGATCTCTGCCTCTAGTATGTTAGAATGTTGTGATAGAGATCTCTACCTGTTGTATGTTAGAATGTTGTGATAGAGATCTCTGCCTGTAGTATGTCAGAATGTTGTGATAGAGATCTCTGCCTGTAGTATGTTAGAATGTTGTGATAGAGATCTCTGCCTGTAGTATGTTAGAATGTTGTGATAGAGATCTCTGCCTCTAGTATGTTAGAATGTTGTGATAGAGATCTCTGCCTCTAGTATGTTAGAATGTTGTGATAGAGATCTCTACCTCTAGTATGTCAGAATGTTGTGATAGAGATCTCTACCTCTAGTATGTCAGAACATTGGGATAGAGATCTCAACCTCTAGTATGTTAGAATGTTGTGATAGAGATCTCTGCCTGTAGTATGTCAGAATGTTGTGATAGAGATCTCTACCTCTAGTATGTTAGAATGTTGTGATAGAGATCTCTGCCTGTAGTATGTTAGAATGTTGTGATAGAGATCTCTACCTCTAGTATGTCAGAATGTTGTGATAGAGATCTCTACCTCTAGTATGTCAGAACATTGGGATAGAGATCTCAACCTCTAGTATGTTAGAATGTTGTGATAGAGATCTCTACCTCTAGTATGTCAGAACATTGGGATAGAGATCTCAACCTCTAGTATGTTAGAATGTTGTGATAGAGATCTCTACCTCTAGTATGTCAGAATGTTGTGATAGAAATCTCTACCTCTAGTATGTTAGAATGTTGTGATAGTTATCTGTACAACTCGTGTGTCAAAACTTTGTGATATAGATCTCTACCTCTACTAGAGAACTGTCAGAGTTTTGAGTACGCCATCAACAAATGAATACCTTCAAAAACGTATCACGAGATGTTTTTCAAGAGACATTTTTTTGTGAAACTAGTTTGATTGGTGGGATACAACAGGTTGGAATTTTCAGCTAATCATGGTCTTGCATACATTCCATACAAATATGGTTGTAATATACTAGCTACATACCAGACTGTGGTGAAGTACTCGGTTGATTGGGCAATGGTTTCAAACTGCTGAATGGAACGTCCAGCCTGAAATAAACAAGAAAACAAAAATCTTATCCATGAAGTCCTAACAATAATGAACAAAATTAAATCTGCCTATTCACCTTGTAGCCTTAAGGTTGCTCAGCAGTATCCAACATGACTATCTGCACAAGTTCTAGCACAGTCAACAAGCATATCAGTGCTTTGTCAATGCATTTTTGAAGACATGGTTTTGTAATGTCATAATGTGACATCGTAATCCCAGTGATACAGACACCAAACACATGGTGTGACGTCACTCCTGCACTTCCTTATTCATTCAATGGATAAAACTGCATCCTCTACAGCGGAAGTCCTAAATTCAGCCCTTTCTCAGAATATATTGAAATAGCGTGAGAGACTTCGAGATCTGACATTGATCTACCAGTACAGCAATGAAAGACACTAAGCATGTTCCAAGAAACTTTCAAAGTTATCCATCAAATGGTGATCGGGGTATAGAACGGACAAGAAATTCTTGACTGGATGGAAGGCCATAATTCTGTAGACATTGAAATGCCAATGAAAAAGATCATCTGGAATGCAAGTTTCGAAATTGTCCATCAAATGATAATTAAGACATGGTACTGACAAGAAATTAATGGGATAACGGGATAAAGGGCCACAAATTTGTGGGAAAAAAATCATCGAAGCATGTACAAAAAAAAACTAGAGGCCACGGCCACACTTGATCCCATCGGCCTAGTGTGAACTTGCCGTCCCTTTCACATGAGCAATATAAATCTCCGGTATAGACAGATGAAGGGCATTCAATAAGGGGAAAGTAGTTGGGGGAAAAACAGTCATGTTTATTTGTATGGAAAGTTGGCTAGAGACAACTAGATATAAAAGGGGCGGGCGGCCACCCACCAAACACCCGCTCTGATAAGAGGAGCATTAAAGTGGCTCTCAATTATGTGTAAGGAAATGTTCACATGTATTGTTGGTTAATGTAAAATGTTAAAGGCATAGTACGATAGGCCCAGGTGTATTATACAGATGATGGAATTTTTGCCCAATTTCAATAGGCTTGTGATTTACCACACAATATGCTACCAAATTTGAAGTGTGTAGCTGCAATGGTTTGGTTTCTAAAGCATTAACGTCATTCTATGGATATTTTCCATTTGTTGCCATGGAAACTGCAAAAACACCAAGCACACAATAATGCTACCAAATTTGAAGTGTCTAGCTGCAATGGTTGTTTCTAAAGCATTAACCACATTCTGTGGATATTTTCCATATGTTGCCATGGAAACAGCAAAAACACCCAAATTTACCCAATTTCAATAGCCTTGTGCTTTACCACCCAACAATGCTGTATACCAAATTTGAAGTCTCCAGCTGCAACGGTTCGGCTATTAGAGCATTCATGTCGTGATGTGGATATTTTTCGTTATGTTGCCATGGAAACCACAAAAACCACCAACATGTCCCCAATTTCAATAGGCTTGTGCTTTACCACCCAACAATGCTGTATACCAAATTTGAAGTCTCTAGCTGCAACGATTCACCTTTGAGAGCGGTCACGTCACCATGTGGATATTTTTCGTTATGTTGCCATGGAAACTACAAAAATCAACTAAATGTGCCCAATTTCAATAGGCTTGTGCTTTACCACCCAACAATGCAGTATACCAAATTGGAAGTCTCCAGCTGCAACGGTTCACCTTTTAGAGTGGTCACGTCGTTATATGGATATTTTTCGTTATGTTGCCATGGAAACCACAAAAATCAACTAAATGTGCCCAATTTCAATAGGCTTGTGCTTTACCACCCAACAATGCAGTATACCAAATTTGAAGACTCTAGCTGGAACGGTTCACCTTTTAGAGTGGTCACGTCGTTCATCCAGCCAGCCAGCCAGCCAGCCGGACAGCGTGACGACATGATCCCATCCGGCATATATGCCGATGGGAAAAGCTGCACATCTATAAGATATTGAGCATCTTCCATATACGTTTCAAAATTGTCCATCAAATAGTATAATCAAGATATGGCCCGCACAATAAATTATTGAGCAACGAGGTAAAGGGCCAGAACCATGTGGAAAATCACATCTGCAATGAAATAAGCATCATTCTTCCCATCAAATAGTAACAGAGATATGGTCTAGACCAGAAATTATTGACCGACTGGACAAAGGGTCAAAACACGGAACGCATAGAAAACCTAACAGTGCACATCAGGAAGGTACTAAGCATCTTCCATGCAAGTTTTCATCCAACAGTAACCAAGATATGGGTAGGACAAGAAATTGTTTCCAGACGGACAATAAGGGCAATAACTCTGCGGGAAATCATCAAAACGCATAAAAAAACCCTGAAAGTGCACATCGCCAAGTTACTAACCCTTTCACCGATTAAACCCGGTGTACAGGGTCAGGGATAGTGCGTACCCATACGACCATACCCGGTAGACCGGATTAGCTTTAAACCTGTTGGCCATCTCCATGGGTACAGCACTTTTATTTTTTTGCATTCGTTTTAACGGAAACCTATCAAACACTGACTGTATACTTCTGGAAAGTCAAAACCTTGATCAATTTGATTCTCGAAATTGTTTGTTTGTTCCGCAAAAGAAATAAAGCAAAATTAGATGTTGAACGAAAAAAATCGGAGCGAAAAATGCGGTTTTTTCCACATACCGTGTGACGGGCCTCTCGGCAGCAAGCCGCAGAAATGAAAAAAATCATTGAAAACCTCATCCTAACTCCTGTATTTTTGATGTTACACGACTGGTAAAGCGTGGTGAATATTCCCCAGACGATTAAAACTGCAAACGACGACCGGCAAAGTTTATTTCCATATTTTTACGAGTCTTGATCCACAAATTTTGACCACCAACATTTCTATTTCGCCATACTGACTATCAGGAACATGGTGTATGGAGTCCCATGGTTTGTCTCTTCTAAAGTAAACTGCCAGAGGCGAAGCGGAGATATATATGAAAATGTGCATCAAGAATGACCCTTAAAAACATGAAAATGTGAGCGGATGAAGTTCCTCGACGTTGAAACAATTTATTTGGCTTGGAACCATAACATTCAATACCCGGCATGGAGAGCAATCCCAAGGGAGATCCAGTGGCAAGGTACCTACATTTACCAAATTTTGTCCTAATCCAGTAAGGTTTTCAGAAGTTATTGTCCGGAAAAGAAGTTTTAACTTGGCCCACAGGTGGCGTCACTTAAAGGTGGATCGGCATAAAAAAACAAAAAATCGACCATAGAGGTCCATGTCCCCCGCTAGCAGCACCAGTTATGGTGGATTACATCCACCATAACTGGCGCTGCTGCTGCGGGGGCCATGGACCTCTATGGTCGATTTTTTGGGGTCGATGATATCTCATATCATTGATAAGAGTATGACTTGAAAATGGAGATATCGCTGATGAGCTTAACATAATCTAATACAGCAGATGGCACCCATATTGGATTATGCACATCCATAAAACATAATACATGACTGTTCTCTCACTAAGGTCAAGGGACTCCCCAAGTTTGAAGTAGATCAGTTGAATCGTACTCCAGCTATTGTCCGGACAAGATCAAACAGCTTAAAATCCAATGAAATACAGTATGGCCGATGGTGGCCATATTGGATTAAGCACGTCCTTGAAAAACAATCCTAATCCTCCTCTCAACAATGTCAAGGCACTCCCCAGGTATGAAGTAGATCGGTTGAATCGTTCTCGAGTTATTGTCAGACAAGATTCAACTGCTTACAATCCAATATGGCTGACGGCGGCCATATTAGATTACGCACATTGCTGGAAAACAATCCCAACCGTCCTCTCACCAATGTCAAGGCACACCCCAAATTTGAAGTTGATCGATTAAATCGTTCACGAGTTATTGTCCGGGCAAGAAAATCTAAGATCCAACTGCTTATAATCCAATATGGCTGATGGTGGCCATATTGGATTATGCACATCGCTGAAAAAAAATCCAAACCGTCCTCTCACCGATGTCAAGGCACTCCCCAAGTTTGAAGTAGATCAGTTGAATCATACTCCAGTTATTGTCCGGACAAGATCAAACTGCTTAAAATCCAATGAAATCCAGTATGGCTGATGGTGGCCATATTGGATCAAGCCCGTCCTTGAAAAACAATCCTAATCCTCCTCTCAACAATGTCAAGGCACTCCCCACATATGAAGTAGATCGGTTGAATCGTTCTCGAGTTGTTGTCCGGACAAGATCCAACTGCTTATAATCCAATATGGCTGACGATGGCCATATTAGATTACGCACATTGCTGAAAAACAATCACAACCGTCCTCTCACCAATGTCAAGGCACACACAAAGTTTGAAGTTGATCGGTTAAATCGTTCATGAGTTATTGTCCGGACAAGAAAATCTAAGTTCCAATTGCTTATAATCCAATATGGCTGATGGCGGCGGTGGCCATATTGGATCAAGCACGTCCTTGAAAAATAATCCTAATCCTCCTCTCAACAATGTCAAGGCACTCCCCACATATGAAGTAGATCGGTTGAATCGTTCTCGAGTTGTTGTCCGGACAAGATCCAACTGCTTATAATCCAATATGGCTGATGGCGGCCATATTAGATTACGCACATTGCTGAAAAACAATCCCAACCGTTCTCTGACCAATGTCAAGGCATACCCCAAGTTTGAAGTTGATCGGTTAAATCGTCCACGAGTTATTGTCCGGACAAGAAAATCTAAGATCGAACTGCTTATAATCCAAAATGGCTAACAGCGGCCATATTTGATTACGCACATTGCTGAAAAACAATCCCAACCGTCCTCTCACCAATGTCAAGGCACACCCCAAGTTTGAAGTTGATCGGTTAAATCGTTCACGAGTTATTGTCCGGACAAGAAAATCTAAGATCGAACTGCTTATAATCCCAAATGGCTGACGGCGGCCATATTTGATTACGCACATTGCTGAAAAACAATCCCAACCGTCCTCTCACCAATGTCAAGGCACACCCCAAGTTTGAAGTTGATCGATTAAATCGTTCACGAGATATTGTCCGGACAAGAAAATCTAAGATCGTACTGCTTATAATCCAAAATGGCTGACGGCGGCCATATTGGATTACGCACATTGCTGAAAAACAATCCCAACCATCCACTCGCCAATGTCAAGGCACACCCCAAGTTTGAAGTTGATCGGTTAAATCGTTCACGAGTTATTGTCCGGACAAGAAAATCTTACGGAATTACGGACACCGGTGTTTCTAATATCCCCCCCTACTAAGTAGCGGGGGACAACAAAGTGAGATCTTAAGGCAAGTTACCCACATACCAAATTTGGAAAGAATCCATTCAGTTTTTCAAAAGTTATTGTCCAGAAACCAATTTTTAACTGGCCTCAGGTGGTGCCATCTCTAAGCGAATCGGCATATAAAACAATTCCAAGCAAGATGTTGAGGCGAGGTAAACACATACCAAATTTTTCCACATACCGTGTGACGGGCCTCTCGGCAGCAAGCCGCAGAAATGAAAAAAATCATTGAAAACCTCATCCTAACTCCTGTATTTTTGATGTTACACGACTGGTAAAGCGTGGTGAATATTCCCCAGACGATTAAAACTGCAAACGACGACCGGCAAAGTTTATTTCCATATTTTTACGAGTCTTGATCCACAAATTTTGACCACCAACATTTCTATTTCGCCCAAGATGGTTGCCGCCGGCGGACGACGAGCCAATTGGTATGCGTAATTTCGCCACGTGACCTCCATCCGCCAACAGATAAGAGGCGCGTAGACAGTGGCTGGAAAAATGGAATTACATCATTTTCAATCCAATCGTATCCTCCGTTTTATTTTCGCCATCCGTCCCAGGTTATGTCATGTACAGAAAGGGGAAAGCCCACGCTTTCCAATGAGAGGTCAAACATTGCAAATGGCCGAGTACAACTCGAGATAAACACTGTCAAATGCGATCGAAAAAAAGACGATTTCTCCGTTGAATTTTGACGTTTTCAAGTCGAGAAAGCCGGGGAAAGCGCATTCTCTTGAAGTAAAACCTAATTTTGTATGCTATTTTATTTATTTTGCTATAAAACTGGAGCAAATAACACCGGAGTATTCATTGTGGAGACGGGGTCCCTATGTTTTTCTACAAATCTCAGACGCAAACACGTTTTCTAACATTCCAAAGACAACATATACAAATTTTAACAGTTCTCAGGGAATTGATCGCAGCAGGTCACTTTTGTCAGGGGAAATAATCGGTGAAAGGGTTAAGCATCTTCCATGGAAGTTTCGGAGTTGCCCATCAAATAGTAAACAAGATATGGACGAAACTGTTGACAGACAACCGTACGATCAAATACATACCCATTACAAGACCCCGCAGCCCGAGGGGTCCAAAAACCATACTGATGTAACCAAGGGAACCAAGGGGGTTTGACAGAGCAAGGTGCAACAGTGATACATGTAGCTGTATGCTAGGGGTACAATGTGCATGTCCCACACCAAATAACCCGAAGGGGACTGCAGAACCTGAGGAGACTCTCAGAATCAGGGCAATTGTATGCACAACCACAACTCCCTCCAAATGACCCCCTTGTCACCCCAGTTTATTTACCTTTGTCCCAGCTCTTCAATAAATAGGGTGACTGGACCTTTATCATTGTTGCTGATCTCCTGAATGTGGGCGGGGTAACACTTCTCCTCGTCACCATTGATCAAAGTTACCTGAGAAAATCATGAAAATGCTAGATTGATCATAATTTCAGAATGCACCACACCAATATAAATGATACAAAGTTTGCAATGCACTATGGCATACTTCAAATTGGTTTTAGAAACTTTGTTTATGTTTCCGCTAAAATATTTGAATGCTTCTATTCCAGGACGATGAAAAATTTATAATAAATTTTCACATTAAGCAAAAACCCCATATCTTAATAGAAGAAGGATAGAGCGAATACCCAGCAGGCCGCCCCAATAGCCAATCATCTTATAATGAGATTGAGACATGCCTCAACCCCACACACCCCCCTTTTTTGTAAGAAGGCCAGGAGAAAATTAACTGCACTCATCAATTAAAAGCAGGATAAAAGCAGTTTCATCTATCTTTTTACTGTCTTGTTATTCTCGGTGCCCTGGCCACTTGTTGAGAGAGCAGCCACAATGGAACTCAGTGAATAGAGATCGTCTTTGACCAGCATCATATCCCAGAGCTAGTATGATGTGAATGTTGTTTTATCGCCAGAAGCAAGCCTTTATTATTTCAGACACTGGTCTATTAGTTCAGAGGCCAGGACGCCATCATGATCTTGGAGGTCTTAATCGGTGACACTTCACTGTAAGCCAGCCTAATCATTTCAAACATCCAAGAGGATAACATTTTCTGAGATCCCCTGTTGGCACCAAGGGGTAAACGGTACAAACAGACATCTGTACCCTGCCCCGATTTTGTCAGTATGATTTGAATGGACAGCTAAAGCCCGAACTGGACTCATGAGGAAGCTGGATTCGAGGGCCGATGACAAGAAAATTGGAATGCTAGACTTAGAGAATTCCCTAGAATCTGTATCATGTAGAGCCAGTACCACATTTTTTCAATGTAGACTATTTGCTTCAAAATCCAAAGCATGGATCAGACCCTCGCTGCAGATGCCAGGGCGATTAAAAGCACAGTCTTTTTAGACACAGAACATTAGATCCACCAATGTGATTGGTTCAAATGGAGGTTCAGACAACCTTTGAAGTACGAAAGCTAAATCCTACTTTGGAAGTTTAGGTGCAGTGAATTGATGGTAAAATTTAAAGGATTTGACCAGCACCATTTAATTTGGTTCTCTTGCCGGATTAACACTGCATGAAAGTTCTGTAACCCTTGAGATAACCCAGGCATACAAGAATACGCCAGACGAAATCAGCAATATTTCAGCTATATGACGACGAACCAACTAAGCACCACCCAGCCCAGTTGTGTTCCTGCTACTTCAAAGAAGAAATCTTTGAAGCAGCATGGAACCAAACACCCTTCATCCACCCTATAAAACACTGAAGACAGCGCACAAGACACAGACAGGACGCTTAGATGTGGATACGCCAAATGGGAGCACCTGGATTTGGAAACGTCAAGGACTCACCATGACCCCGAGGTACATATATAAGGCCAGATGTGAAGGTAAGCAGGTCCAAAGAGATCATCCATATTCTCCTTTCACCAAGGCCAGGACTCCCCTTGTTGAGGGTGTGCAGGTTTATCACCATGCACATCTCAGAGGTGTCCTTCAGAACGAAAAGGACTGGTGCGTAGAAGCCGAGGGTTATGGCAGTCGATGATAATTCTATGGTCAACTGTTTCTTTATAAAATTGTTAACAGCAGCTTGAATTTTTGTAAGATGTTCCAGTCGAATAAGAATACAATATGACAGGAGAGCACTTGTAAGGAACAGATCCACTTTGAACGATGGTGACTATCAGGAACATGGTGTATGGAGTCCCATGGTTTGTCTCTTCTAAAGTAAACTGCCAGAGGCGAAGCGGAGATATATATGAAAATGTGCATCAAGAATGACCCTTAAAAACATGAAAATGTGAGCGGATGAAGTTCCTCGACGTTGAAACAATTTATTTGGCTTGGAACCATAACATTCAATACCCGGCATGGAGAGCAATCCCAAGGGAGATCCAGTGGCAAGGTACCTACATTTACCAAATTTTGTCCTAATCCAGTAAGGTTTTCAGAAGTTATTGTCCGGAAAAGAAGTTTTAACTTGGCCCACAGGTGGCGTCACTTAAAGGTGGATCGGCATAAAAAAACAAACAAAGTGAGATCTTAAGGCAAGTTACCCACATACCAAATTTGGAAAGAATCCATTCAGTTTTTCAAAAGTTATTGTCCAGAAACCAATTTTTAACTGGCCTCAGGTGGTGCCATCTCTAAGCGAATCGGCATATAAAACAATCCCAAGCGAGATGTTGAGGCGAGGTATACACATACCAAATTTGAAAGGAAACAAAATTTTAACTTGGTCACAGGTGGCAACTCCTATAGGCGTATCAGCGTGAAAAACAATCCCAATCCAGATCTTGAGACGAGCTACTCGCATACCAAATTTGAAAAGAAACTGTTTAGTTTTTCAGAATTTGTTGTCCGGAAACGAAGTCGACGGACGGACTCGCTCAGGAATGCACGGACAGACCCTAATACTATAGTCCCTCTTTGGCCCTTCGGGCGTCGGGGGACAATCGGGGTGCGACACAATCCCAACCCCGTGTACGGCAGTCTTTCGTTTCTGTAAATCAGAGGAGTGCTATAAATCACACTGCTAAAATGTCTTAGGCGAGTGATCGCACTCCTGAAATTACTATCCTAGCACTTCAGGCCGTGTAGGCCCTGGAAGCCCAGAGGTCCTAGATTGCTGGAGATTCATTCTGGGCCATTTCCAGCAAATAAATCTGCAAATTCTCCCTTACCTTTTTGTCCTCATTAAATTTTTTTTTTTAAGTTCATGGAGATCCCAATTGCAAATATCTGAAGTTATATACAAGAGACATGTGCCGCCTTGTCTACACTGTCTGTCCAGTCATGCTTTGTGCCATTATGACAAATAAATTACACAGCAGCAAAACTTTACAGAGCTTCTCGATATCATTATGTTAATTTGATACAGCATTTTCCAGACGGAACCTCGGATATGAAGTGATTTCTTCAGACATTCTTTTTGGACGACAACTTGCTTTTGAATACCATGTCTGATAATAAGATGAAATCAAAACTTGTGCAAAATGAATACCTCAAAAAAATTCTTTCGATCGTGACGTTTGTTTCAAACAGTGTATTAAAAGTTCATTTTGTTATTTCATTGCAACGCACGCAAATCAAAACATGGCGGCTGCTAACACCGGCGGGTATAGCAAAAATTTACTTGGGATCTTCGTACGGAATAATCTTTCTGGTTCAGCTATGATTTTGCCGCTAGGTTTTATCGAACAGAAGGATATATTCATGAATATATATTAGCGCTTTCGAAAACAATATATTTGAATAGTCGTTGGCGACATATTCAACATATACTTCAAACATCAGATCAAAGGGACGATCGGACTCTCCGACTTCGCTGCTAGGATTACGATTTTGTATTTCCGCAAATTGGTAAAGTCAAGGAATGTACCGCCGAACACAGAAGAGTTCCTATTTTCGTTTCGTGAACGCGTGATGAATTATCGACTTGTATTTTCAAAAAATACGCATTGGATTTTTGGGGGTAGGATTTCTCTAGGTGCGCGATCAATCGCGCGCCTTGAAATGAAATTAGGCGAGCGATGGTGCGTGCGAGCGATCGCGCGCCTCAAAAACGAATGACTGGTACGGCATCATCCAGGATGACTACTTGGCTTCCAGAAAGTTGAACATCAACCTTCTACAAAGGTAGTTGAAATCCAGGTCCACATCTGTCACCTTAACTCTTTCCCCCATATAAGCGGGTTTTGACGGCTTGTGTCGATCCCCATGTAAGCGTGTTTTGACGGATGTTTGCCTAACCCATGAAGACGGATTTTGACGTGTCACTGAGTTCCCATGTGATGGATTACTTTTGCATTTTTTTGCGTTTACTAGACATTTTCAGAAAGCCAAAATTTAAATAGATCTGACTATATAGACTGTTGGTATGTTTTGTAGTAAGGGTAAAATGAAATCGGGAGAGGAACAGAAATAATCGATGGAAAATGCGCGATTAGACACCAAATGTGTTTGGTGTGCTTCAAGAGAAACGGTCGAAAAATTGTAAAACCTGCTTCCAAATTCCTGAATATTTCACGTAACGCGAGCATAAACTACCAAAGTATCTAACCTTGATGACTAACTCGTCAAATCTGCCCATCTGAGTTTATTATAAACATTTCCCCCGAGACCTGTTGATCTCCCGTTTTAAAATTTATCCGCCATTCTTTGACCACGCTGTGTTTCGTCGACCCGTGGCCATGGCGACCACGC
>JAVTVY010051797.1:0-26359 GCA_036873755.1 Hanleya hanleyi
ACAGAAGCACTGCCTGTAAGTTAAAAAAACATCACGCAGGACATTTTCCCATATGGTATGATTTATATTGGTACTACCTATCAAATAAAACAATCGTATTTCGTTTATTGACGGGCAAATTCTTTTGTGAAAACGATGTCGCAGTACTAACAAGTCATATGACCTCACAGACAAATATACTGACTACATATTTCCAAAATATGATTTGTGATGATTTGTATCTCAGCCACACTTTTGTTGTATATGTTCATGTGGACATTTTGAATGTTGGATATGATGCCTATACTATTTAAGTTACGATATGAAGCATTCATCGGGCCATAAAAATCACACAATGTAGTTTATTTAAAACTTACTTTAGATTTGCCGCCATCAATGAGTTAAAGAACTGGGTTTTTTTATACTAATGAAGACTATGGTGTTTGGGAGAACAATGGACAATATAAGGAATGAAATCACGGCAGAACACGTCAATATAAATTCTAGACATCCGAAATTAGTTGCTGGATACGTTTGTCTTGTTTTTCAAATTTTCCCCGGGGCTACTAGCCAGCCCTACATTGAAAGAAACACGACACCCATACCCAAATCTTCATTCTAGATTTGTTCGAAACCCTGAACAAATCATCACAGGGACCAGTTTTGGTTCATGTGATGTTTTTTTAAATATGCAGTTAGTGCATGTTGCAATGGTTGTGTCTAACTATTGCGATCAAATACCAAAACACACACAAAAAACGTTAGCTTCCATTGCCAATTGAGCCCCCATGATCACTTGCCAGCTGTCATCTGTGTGTGGCTTCTTACCTGTGATGATATATGTTTGATTATCATTTAAATGCTCTGAATAAGCATCTGCACGTTTGCAAAACTTTTATCTCTAGTCTTTGTGTAGTTACATTCCTGCTAACTGGTAACATACATTTGCCTAAATTTCCACTTACTGCATTCCAAATATCCAACGGACTGGTTTGTATTTCCTGCTTTATTTGTACATGCATGCACTGTCACATAACTGCCTAAGAGGACCACACCTGAACCAATGAATGTTCACAATGAGCAAGAATATTTGCAGTGAAATGTTTTACTTCAGTGATAGGTTGGGAAATGATGCAGGGTCATTTATAGTCAGTTAACTAGCGGCATTTTGCTGTGGATGCTAATATACTTTTGGGTGTAATCTGAAGTAACCTGGAGCTAGTTATCAACTTTTTTTTATATTAAATAAGCAGACGATACTTTCTTGCTTGAGATAATCCCTGTATATGAGATACTTACATTGAACAGAAGCACTGCCTGTAAGTTAAAAAAACATCACGCAGGACATTTTTCCATATGGTATGATTTATATTGGTACTACCTATCAAATAAAACAATCGTATTTCGTTTATTGACGGGCAAATTCTTTTGTGAAAACGATGTCGCAGTACTAACAAGTCATATGACTCCACAGACAAATATACTGACTGCATATTTCTAAAATATGATTTGTGATGATTTGTATCTCAGCCACACTTCTGTTGTATATGTTCATGTGGACATTTTGAATGTTGGATATGATGCCTTTACTATTTAAGTTACGATATGAAGTATTCATCGGATCATGAAAATCACACAATGTAGTTTATTTAAAACTTACTTTAGATTTGCCGCCATCAGTGGGTTAAAGAACTGTTTTTTATACTAATGAAGAATATGGTGTTTGGCAGAACAATGGACAATATAAGGAATGAAATCACGGCAAAACACGTCAATATAAATTCTAGACATCAGAAATTAGTTGCTGGATACGTTTTTCTTGCTTTTCAAATCCCCCCCCCTACATTGAAAGAAACAAGACATTCATACCCAATTCTTCATTCTAGATTTGTTCGAAACTCTGAACAAATCATCACAGTGACCAGTTTTGGTTCATGTGATGCTTTTTGAAATATGCAGTTAGTGTATGTTGCAGTGGTTGTGTCTAACTCTTGCGAGCAAACACCAAAACACACACAATAACGTTAGCTTCCATTGAAACTGGGGGACAGAGACCCCACCTCAAAACTGTGGGGATGCAGTCCTATAGAAACCGAAAATTTAAGTAGATAGGCGATAAACAAACATCTGTCCTGCTCGAGAGAAAAGGGTCAAAGCAAAACCGGGCTACTCAGTCACCGTGCCAAAAAGGCCCAAATAAATATCTGAAATATTTGAAATTCGACTGGCTCGCGCAAATGTATGGGGTAAGATCGTTCTTTTTGCCCAGTGTATCGCAGTTAGGCGTATTTCAATAGACTAATTCTTAAAAGAAACAACCCCATTTTGTTGTTACTTGGATGGAAATATTTATTACAATTACGCAATCGAAAGCTAGCCAGTTATCCAGAATTCACGCATATCATGCAGCTAGTCCCGTTTTGGATGTTTATGCGACCATCCTCCGATGCTGAACTAAGTAGTATAGTAACCTCTCGACCTACAGTTGAACTTCGATATCAAATCACGATGTTTGTAGACAAACTTCAGAAGTTTTGAATGAACACGCACGTTGATCTAGGCGTAAAGAGTTATGTGGTATTGCTTCACCCCGAAGCCAGACCTCTGTAAAGTATGTGTATTTCTTATGCAATAATATGTTCCCAGTGACCAGATCAGAGACATCGTCATTAAACCTCTCATATTTGATGGAAGGTATGTTACTCAAGCGGGTGGAACCTTGGTCCTGTTTTGGTCAGGCGGCTGGACCCCTAGACGACATGGACTCGATTCCGATCAGAGAACTACCGGTATGTGATTTTCTATATATTGCATACAGCTTGTGAACTTACCTTGTAAAATATCGAGGAAGTATAGAACCTCACTTGTGTAAGATTCGGAATATCGAGCTACTGTGTCTCCAAAAAGAAGATCACGGTGTATTCCTGTGGATGTCCAACTCTGGAGATGTGTCTTTGTGGGACTCTCAACCAGTAATGCCCCTCTTGTGCCTAGAATCTTTTTTGATGAAAAAAAGAAACAAAAGAGTTTTGTTTGGACTTTTGTTAGAGGCATTTGTCTAGCGAGGATCTGCCTTAGCTTGCTTGTTCCAAGACGATGATATTCCAAGTAATTCCATGGCCAAAACATATTTCTTAAACGTCTTACTTTTATTGATTATATGTTGTGACATGTTCTATCTAAAATGACCTATTGGGAATAGTCTCGAGATACTTTTCTAAGCAATAAACGCCTGCAAAGAAAATCATTGATGAACGATCCCTGATCAGCAACCATGCTTGTAATTCGAAATACAGGTAGTCCCAATTTGTTTAATCTTAGCATAGTAATCAATATTGAAACATGGAACCTCAAATCTCTGATCGTAGCCATAAGTTGCCCCTCTGGAATTGTCGATTACGGCAATGGTTCCATCTGAGAATGTTAGAACAACACAGGCTGTGTCGACATCATCGTATTTTGCATACAAGGGGTCTCTCACGGACCCAAATGCTGCCAGAGTGACCGGTACTTGATCAGCAAACCACAGAGCCAGATCCAGTTCGTGGATAATCGAATCCCAAAACAGACCCCCTATGAACAGAACGAAACAGAACTTCTCTCATATGTCTATTTATGGTAATTGTGAATTCGTCTATCAACGATTTGTCGATAGTATCACTAAACCAAGTACCGACAAGTATATTTGAAGCATCTTGAAGACGATGAATGAAATAGAGCTGGTTAAGTCCCAATCAGTCTGCGTAGTGTTTTTATTTCCACTTCTAAAATATTGATTATATTTACTGGTTTGAGGTCGAAGATCATATGACAACTGTGCCTCATCTAAACCTGTCTCGTTACATTGATAGACACACTTTGTTGGGGGATGGATGTAGAGTGAGAAGAATAGATAAATATTTGATCCTGTCTTGTAGTGATACATGCCTTTGCTTACACAACAATTGTTATAGAGAGCTCTCTTGAATGCATTGTATTTTTTTTTACACTAAAAGCTCACATCGGTGAAGTCATTTCCAATTCTGGTCAATGCCTTTCACAATTTTGAGCAACTGGTTTATGTCGCTGCGTTCTCCCCCGATGTGCCAAGATTTGCATTAAGCCTTAAGAACGTTGTACAAATAAATATTTGAATCTACCTGATTCTTTAACATACTCTTCGCTTGGCATATTGGTGTCAGGATCTCGACAACACGACTTGAAAAGGCGAAGTTCCCCTAATTTGCCTTCTTTGAAGTCGTCATACATCTTTTCAATGCTTGGATCTTTTCTTCTGTAAAATAGCGTGACTGTTTATCTTCTCACTGCCATGAACTTAATATATTTTATATATTTTGCCATTATATAAACCGATGATAACTGAAGGTATGTCTCAGATTTCCAGTAATCAGTCGTCGTCCATCAAGAATATCCGCCTCAATATTCGAAATACCAATATTAACACCAAAATCCAAGCTGGCATCAAATAAAACATATATATATTGCGAATTTCTCGCAAGATAGGCGATCAAGATATACCATCAAACACAGTTTATTTTAATTCAACCAAGAAACAAAGGTCAAGGTCATACAGACATTAGAGAGCCCTTGTACTACTGCAAAGTCCAAAATCAAAGGCAAAACATCCCATAGCGCCCCCTATACTACTGCACAGTCCAAAATCAATAGACAAAACATACCGATATGGATCAATATTCTTACTTATTGAAAGCGCAATACAGAATCTGTTTGTTTTCAGCTGCTGCATCGTAACATGACCTGACAAGCTGTTCTGATAAACCGATCGGCTTTTCACAGAATACTGCTTTACCTGTGTAAGAAACGAACAGAATAGCGCTTTACCTGCAAGAATACGAAAACGAACAGAATACAGCTTTACCTTAACCCGAAAACATCGGCTAAGGAGTCTATTTTGGGGGGGGGGGGGGTTGTTGCTGACCCCTTAGCCCGAATCACTTATACAGACCGAAAAGGAAAAAAATAAATAAGACGTCAGTCGCTCGAGATCTTTAACTGCACACGGCGTGGGGAATTGAGACAGAGGCACAAAAAGCATTTTATCGAATAAATAATATGATTTGGCATCTCCAGCACTATGACAACCACCTAATGACTCCTTTAATTAGATGGAATCTGCCATCAAACACCGATTTTGTCAACAAAACCGTTGTGTTTCTTTCTCCGTAGTTTACAGGGTCATGCGCAGAATGGGGTTGACCTTTTGACTCACGTCATCAAGAAATGAATCCATGTTGGTTTTAAACCAATAGCGACAAAGTGTTTATTCACGTGATCAGAAAGGTCACGAGATCAAAATAGTGAAGCTCATATTCACACAAGATGTCAGAAAGGCGCGAAAACGTTCAAATCAATGGAAGATTTTTCTCACACATTTGATCACATTTTGTCAGCATCAAACCAGTCGTGATAGATGGTACATGGACAAAGAAGCTCAGGTCGGTCAAACTGTATCAAATTGGCATAATTTTTCTCTCCCGTTTCGTTATTTTCGTCAGCAAAAAGCCGCTTTTCGCGACATAAATTTATATCGCTAAAATTTAACCCACCCTCGATCTGGGCTGTGATAGGAATGCCACGCCCCCTTACCTATATTCACCTATATCACAGCCAGAGTTTCTGGGTTAAGCTTTACCTGTGTTAAGAAAACTAACAAAATACCGCTTTACCTGTATAAGGAAACCAACAGACTACCAGATTACCGGTGTGAGGATCAGAACCAGCCTGATCAGTACGGTAATAAATGTAATGCATTGTATCAATATTCTGCTTACATATCTCCGTAATATTATCTCAAGCTGTTCATGTCTGTCTTGGTGATTAATGTCGAGTAACATAAACAATCAAAACCTCTTACAGTATCAGATTACAGAACACCCACAGAAAACACAGATCCGACATAGAATATGCAGCCATCGTTCATGAAACATTTCCGCGTCTGAAATCTCCATATGGCAATACACATTACAATATAGTTACATATCTTTGTACCATACAGGATATGATAAATCCTGCTGTTGACGTACCTGACTCTAATGCTTGTATAACCAAGGGGACATGGCTTTTGGGGGTCGTGCATACAAACACCGCCTGTACCCTGTCGGGAAATCCAAGAAAAAATAATTCAGGAGCTCAGAATGAATCATACATATTTGGCACTTCACTTTAAAGTTTGCATCCCAGGTCCACTTAAACCCGGGTTAATTCACATTCTCCTGTATACGACTATATCACAATTAAAGTATGACTGTGATACATGCCATGTCCAATTTCGATATCTACGCACATAGCCTACACAGCCAGGAAAATGATGTTAATCAACAGCAAAAAATCGTGTTGAATTTAGACCTTCACAATATGTCGGTGTTGGTCAACATCATTAATTGAAGTTGAGCCAGTATTAGCATGGTGTTGAGCTATTTCAGCACCATTTATTGGTGTTGACCAACATCATTATGTGGTGTTGAACTGGCCTCAGTACCATTTTTAGTGTTCACATTGGTCAATACCATTTCTCAACACCACCTCATGGTGTTGACCAGCCCTCATCATCACAAAAAACGGTGTTCGGCCAACACCATTTTTCTGGCTGTGTACATTCAGTTGCACTCAACTTGGAGAGCTTTTATCTGTTAAATCGTATATTAAAACCAGTACGGTAAACATAAATTATAGAATTACTCTATATAATGTGATATGGCCGTAAGTGCAGATTCTGCTATACCGGTTTTACATAAACCAATGCAGTAATTGTTGCACACGAACCCATGTTGATAAATCCAATGCAAGCTTGAACACATAAATATCGCTTTTGGAATGAGATTGGTAATTTGTGCAACATGGGTAAAATCAAAACTTGAAACAAATTCATTAAAATGGCATCCCAGATACATTTCACAGCGTATGGATATGAGTTGCGTAGAACTGCATGGGACCAATTTGTTTCTATCAATATTCATTGATCCGATGAATATGTAGTTTTGTCATAATGACTTGGTTATTACTGTTGCACCTGTTGGGCTGTATCGAACCGGGTATATTTGTATATCTCTACATTTAAGGTAAATACATAGAATCCAAGTGCATATACCATCCATGAATTCCCAGATTACCATACGGCTCTTTCTCTGGTCCATATAGTTGGCACACGTACTCACTGTGGAGTAATTCAGTGGCACTAGAAGATGTGGCATATTCTTTTTGTGTAAATTATTTGTACTATGAAGCTATAACTTGCTGGTAGGTTGAGTTAACCATAAGTAGTAGTGTCTAAGCAGATCCCCTCTCATTTCACCCGGATGTAATGACGTCACGGGGAGGATTTGAGGAGGAACTTGGCCACGTGGCGATCACGTGATCAAGGCATGTACTGACCTGTCTAGGCTATAGTTCCGGCAACCTTTGACCTCGAATTGTTCCGCGATGATGCGGTCTGGTGGTGATGCGGTCTGCCTCCGCGGACAGAAAGTAGTCCCATGGGTTGACTTCCAATGTTAATGTATACGGGGAATACCTAAATAGACGTTTTGTGACCTAGGTGGGTCCCTAGTGGACCGATTGGGTCGAGTGAGGTATCAAAGTGAAGCATTCGTCAAGGGGCATCTGATGGGCTGGATGTGGGATTGAAATATCGGCATTCTGCGCATGCGCGGTGGCCAAAGGGTATGAAAATAGACGTTTTGGAGCTAGGGGAGCCACTAATGGTCCAATGGGGTCATATGAGGTATCAATGTGAAGCATTCGTGAAGGGGCATCTGAACTGGACTAGCGGCTCGGGCGTTGTCACCATTCTGCGCATGCGCAGGTTGGGGAAAAGGGTATGGAAATAGACGTTTTGGGATCTAGGGGAGCCCCTAATGGGCCGATGGAGTCGTATGAGGTATCAATGTGAAGCCTATGTGAGGGGGCATCTGACTGGACTAGTGGCTCGAGCGTTGTCACCATTCTACGCATGCGCAGACAGGGAATTGTGGGAAAAGGGTATGGAAATAGACGTTTTGGGATCTAGGGGAGCCCCTAATGGGCCGATGGAGTCGTATGAGGTATCAATGTGAAGCCTATGTGAGGGGGCATCTGACTGGACTTGTGGCTCGAGCGTTGTCACCATTCTACGCATGCGCAGACAGGGAATTGTGGGAAAAGGGTATGGAAATAGACGTTTTTGGATCTAGGGGAGCCCCTAATGGGCCGATGGAGTTGTATGAGGTATCAATGTGAAGCCTATGTGAGGAGGCATCCGCCTGGCCTAGTGTCTCGGCCGTTGGGTGCAAGTAAAACTTTCTCCAGAAAAAAAGCGGAATACGCACTTTACCCCTAAACTAGGGGAAACCCCCTATCAACTCTAGCCAAAAGGTCTAATATCGGTCCCCGGGCTTATTGGGGCCTGCCTATCAAGTCAATGGGGTGATGTGAATAACAACAAGTTCAGCAATGTTCATACAGTTTATTATCACCAATGTTACATCATACCCAGGCTGGGGGAGCCGCCCTGGGTATGTTTAGTATGTTCACAGCAAAACAAATTGAAATATCAAACACCATGTTTTATTATTTAACGCACCGTCACATTAGGTACAAGTGTTTACTGAGCCCAAGTCAACGATCAGAATGTAGACATAGAGAGTATGTACGGCATGTTATGGTATTCATCAGTGCACGAGTGACGCATTCAACCGATGGCGGTGGTTGGTCAGCTTGGTAAGGAAAAACGTAACATTGGTCACCCTCTTCACTGTCCACTTGGTGTTGGGTCGTTGTTGTTGGGCCCATCCCAAGACATCCAATTGTTCCACTTGGTCCAGCATCATCTCTAGTGACCTCCGGTTAATGATGGTAAACGGTTGGTCGTACATTGGGTTGATGGCACTGGAATAGAAATAGCGCAATTCACCCGTCATCTTATGGCATAAGATGTACCCAAATGCTACATTTAATGTGAAGGTCGTAGGTTGGTCATTGAAGATGGTTTCCACGTAGCTGCGTAGACGGGTGAGGTTGGTCAGTGGGAAATTGTAGATATCTTGAATAGGGCGATGACGGTGGAAACAGTGCCGTGTCATGGACCAATGGCGCCGATCGATGTCACTCACTGGATGGTTGTCCTGTAAGAGATCGCTAGGAACATTTATGGGTTCGTCCAGAAAATGTTCGATGTACGGCGTATGACTCGTAACCGTAACGGTGGGGTCCGGCTGGAAATCCAGGCTCTTTCCAACTGTGGGTATAGGCGGGCTCTCCGTCATCGCATCATCAGTGGCGTTCGTCTTCCCGGGCTTATCTTCACTGGGTCTGACCTTCCGCGGCCCCTCTTCAGTAGGAAGTTGTCGCCAAAACCGTAGAGACGGGGCATGAATCAAACGCTGATGCCGACTTGACTGACTGCGTCGTTTAAAGAGTTGACCACAATCTTTACATTGTTCCGTCGCGCCCTCGTGGAATGAGCGTTCGTGGCGCAGTAAATGATCCTCCCGATTAAATGACCGTGCGCAGGTTATACACGTATACCGTGCATCGTTGTGGGTGGAGGCTTCGTGGCGTCATAAATTATCTAGCCGAGTAAACTGCTTCTGGCAAGTTGTGCAAGTGACCATCTTGGTGGTTGACAGAGTGTCTGATGAAACGGCAAGGCCGCTTCCCTTTTATAGCACGCTAGCTGGTGATCTATTTTTAGCACACTCAGTTCAACTATCCCCAAGTCTTCGGTAACCTCCGTGTCTCTTCGTCTATGTAGGTGTATAAAAGTGGGAATGTTTAGGGCAATGCTGCATTCATTGGCCTGCTTGACCTGACCAGCCTGAGCCTGCCTCACAAGCCTGACTCATACATACCCCAATGCAGGCGCAGACGTGATGTGCCCGGATGATAGGCACGGACGTCGCCGAGAAAAACACATACAACACGTCACATACAGTCGCCCCCCCCCCCTCAAGACCCTCCTATATACCCGAAAAGATAGGACGTTACCGAAAAGACACGGACTTTACCGAAAAGACACGGACGTTACCGAAAAGACACGAAGGTGAACGACATTGTGGAAAAAACCCACAGACAGGTTAGTACATGCATTCCTATCATGTTCACAGGTTACGCCCATTCACGAAGGGCCGTCACAGGGCGTAGTAGAAAAAAGCTCATTTCTAACCTTATTGACCTTATGGCGCAAGCGAGTATAACAAGTGCCACGCACGGTGTATAAAACCCTACCCAACAGGTACACTATAAAGCCACCTCTCTAACCGTTCGCTTTTCATTCCCCACCATGGCAGCGAGCGGAACAGAGCTTGCGTTATTCCAACTGACGTCCGACATCTACCTCATCGTCAATGACGATCACCTGGAGCTGGTCCAAGACGCACCGCAGAAGGTGAAGATTTTGTTATCGCTATCAGGCTGGGCTCTATTGACACGATTGTTACAGGGAAAAGACCCCGAAAGGGATTTCATGCACGTGGAAGACGGCGTGCACATACGCACTGCTGGAGAGGATTTCCTTTTTCCCCGGTTGGAACAGAGTGGAGGTACCTATATCACACTCTGTCCACCCTTATGGATGGCACTGAAAGATGTACTCCCCGAGGTGGATGACTTACTACACCCCGAGGTGAAAGAAGGGACTGTGGCTACCCGGAGTCTTACACCTGGCTGCACCCTATTGTTGTACCCCAAACGAGTGGACCTCATCGATAGCGGACTTAGGTGCTGGTGTACGCCTGAACCCAAAGCGCACGTCTCTTTGTCACCGGAAGGATGGACTACCTTGAAACGGGTGTTGTTGGGTGACCTGCACGGTGATAGCATTCACATGTGTGACGACGTCTACATTTTCTGCGGTCCCTTTTTCGCTCGACTCCTCTGTCTGAACGACGGTGGTTTTACCCTGGACCCCGATCTATGGACGGCTTTGGAACAAGTAGTCCCTGGACGTGCCACTGGGCATTTATTATTCATCAGCTGGTCACGGTTTGACATAATTACCCTACAGTGCCCACGTGACCACGAGGTTTGGGTTTTCATTCATTTATCTCAATATGTACACAAAAAAATTAATGAACAATATTAATAACAATGATAATAATAATAACAATAATAGTAAGAAGAAAGAAAAGAAAAACACCTCGCGTACCTGTATACTGCTTCCCCGTTTCCTCAGTTCACATATATCGACAGTAAAACACATACATATTTACACATATAATAATTTTCTTTGTGCGGGAAAACAGTATAACAGTTAACGCCCGAATGACTTGGTATGGCCCCCCCGCCACCCGTAAAAGACTAATAGACATATTTGAAATCAACAAGGAACAAATACAAACCAGTATAATAATATACATATTTCTTCGATAAATAAATCTTTTTTCAAATTTTCTAACAAGTCCTGACTCCATTTATTGTAAAAAAAAAACAAAAACAAAAAAACTTGTTATTTTTTCAAATCTGTGAATTTCATAACATGCATTTAGTTTAACGACTGTAGAACGCCAGAGGACCCCACTTATTCTCAAAAGAGTTCTGTTTCTTATTTCTCTTGGCCAAGTAGCATTCAATATCCCTAGTTTTTAACAGGAATTTCGAGGCGCCATCAAAAGTATGTATAAATATTTCACCTATAAGAATACAAGGCGGTACATCGATGTTCTCCCGAAACTTGTGAGTGGTTACAATCGAGTCTATCATCGGAGTATAGAGAGAGCCCCCATTACCGTGAGCCAACGCAATGAAGCCCAAGTCCGGCGTGTCTTGTACCCCAGGCCATCGCAGCGAACGCCGAAGGCGGTGTACAAGGTCCGGGACCCTGTACGGATCAGTAAAGTCAAGGGCAAGTTCGAGGAAAGTTACTTGCCCAACTGGAGCGATGAGCACTTCCTGATTAAACGGCGCCTACCCCGACAGCAGCGAGTCTATGAACTGGAAGATCTTCAAGGGGAACCGTTGCTAGGGACGTTTTACGAGACGGAATTACAGCCTGTCGTAAAAACACAGCAAGACTACTACACGGTGGAGCAGATGTTGAAAACGGAACGTCGACGTGGCAAACTGTTTCATTTCGTCAAATGGCAAGGCTGGCCCAGTTCCTTCAATTCCTGGGACGCTGCCAACCAGGTGAAACGACTATAAAGCCAGACACCACTGCCGTCATCCTTCATTCCACGTCCGACCACAGTGCTATGGACAAACAGCAGCTGCCTCTGAACACAGCTTCTCCCAAAACGCGCAAAGCGCAAGTGGGCTTTGTGGTGATACTGCTAACCCTGTTGAGTGTGTTGTACGGAGGTGTGTTTTACGACGTAGCCTATGTCAGCACGTTACTTAACCAACTGAGAACACCAGCCACCAGTGAAACCGGTCTACAGATAGCACCAGTCAATCCCGTATCGAGCCCAGTCACCACCACACCCCGTGTACAAGCCACATCGAGCTCCACACCAAGCTCCACACCTACACCAAGTACACCCACTACGTCTGAAGACCCACCGGATTTCATCCCTCACAGTGAACAGACAACGACGACCGACGTTGCACCCGCAACCATCATCCCTCACAGTGAACAGACAACAGTCGTGTGGTGTTACGGAGAATGGCAGGCAGCATATGCAGCAATGCCCCACATCACGTTCGTGGAAGGCCTACCCAACCTGGCCGATTTGGAATCCGACACCTTGGTGGTTCTGGATGATCTCATGGCGGAGACGGATGCGCGGGTCACCCAACTCTTTACCAAAGGCAGCCATCATCGACGGCTCAGCATCATCTACATTGTGCAGAATCTGTTCAGTAAAAACAAAGAACATCGGAATATCAGCTTAAATGCCCACTACCTGGTGGTCTTCAAAAACCCGAGAGATACCACTCAACTGCTGCACCTGGCGAGACAGATGTATCCCGGCCGCACACCGTTTGCGTTGGAAGCCTTTAAAGATGCCACAACCCCTCAGCACGGGTATATGCTCTTCGACCTCAAGCAAGCCACCCCCGACCACCTTCGACTACGGAACGGCATCTTTCCCGGAGAGGCCCACCACGTGTACATACAAAAATAATGTAAACACACTCACAGTGGCTCCCCCAGCTGGGGTCTGTGTGTTTGATGATGGGGATAATAAAAAGAATGAATACCACAGCATGGCTGACTTTGTCTCTGAGGTAGATAAAAAGGGCAGAGTTGTGGGTTCTAGCATTAGTTGTACATGATGTCTGCGCGAGTACGGAAGCACGCTCCCACGCTCCGTGTATTGAAGACGGCCCCACCCGAGTTGGTCCGAACCATTGTACGCGGTGCGGACCCTGACCTTGTACGTTGTCTGTGCAAGGTCGGGTACAACCTGTTAAAAGGCAACGTACCACTGACTCCGGCTCAGAAGACCAAGTTGGCCAAGCATAAGACAGGTCTCCGAACCCTAGTCCAGAAGCGGGTCCCTCAAACACAAAAGAAAAAGGTGTTACAGAAAGGCGGCTTTCTCGGGGCCATCTTAGCACCGTTGGCCGCTTCCGTGTTGGGTCCAGTATTGGGTGGACTCTTCGGCCGACAATGAACCACACGAAAAAAATGGTCCTCGTCGAGCCACGGTTCCTTCAAAACCTCCAATCGCCCTACCCTGTCCCACCTACGGTGAAGACCATAAACACCCTCGATGGAGAGATGCAACAGATCTTACAGAGACCGGGGTTAAGCGACAGTGAGAAAGTACAACGGTACAATGAGACGCTTCAACGGTACATGACGTTCATGGACCAATACAAAACCCTCTCTACCCCACCACCACCACCACCACGTGACACACCGCCGACCTCAGCACCGCTCCAACAGCCGCCATTACAGGGTACCACCCACAGCCCCACAGTGGGTGGAAGACGAAGTGCTGAAGAGTGTACCTGCATCGTTCAAGAAACAAGCTGGCCTGGTATTACAACGGATGAAACAGAATCCTAACATGACTGGAATGATAAAGGCGAACTCCTGGTACAGAATCAGGTGGTCCCCGGGACCCACATGACGGATTTAGTGAATGACCTGATGCGTCAACGCAGGTCGCACACGGATCCTCGAGGATGGGAGGTCTTCGCCCAAGGCTTGAAAGACATGCATGTACCACAGGAATTGGTGGGGAACCCCCACCGCTGGGCCTTTATGCAACGAACCCAGCAATCGCCGAGTGGCCCACTACCTTCTTGGGAATCCGAATGGGAACCGGAGTCACCCCCCAAAACACCACCACCACAACGGGCACCTTCTTTTCAGGCCTTCAAAAAACCACCCTCGATCAGGACACCCCACATCTCCAGAGCCGTGACACGTAGCAAGTCAACGCGACCAACACGACGCCGGACACAACCGCCCAAGGCCTGGAACACCTATTAAAACCAACAGCAGCAGCAGGACAGTTCAGTCGCCATGTTTACCTCACCCTACCCAGTAACAGTTCGCTGGATGTGTTTCCTGACAACACCGTGGCCAGGTACGTCACCCAGTTACCGCAGCCGTTGCATTTACCTGGACGATGGGAATGTGGTCTCGTGGATATCCAATACCCTTACTCGTGTTACAACGTGCGAGCCAATGAAGTGTGGTACGAGGTGACCTACGAAGGCAAAAACACCCGACTCACCCTCCCCGAAGGCCAATACGATACCCCCAAGGAGTTCATGGGTAGGCTGACAAGACTGTTGCATTATAAGGCTCTACGGGAGGTCACGAATACATCAAAACCCATCAAATCCTTTCCCTTCAAGCATCACGTGGACTTCGATTACAACGCACACAACGACAAGGCACAGCTTATCGTCACCGCCAAGGCGAGTGTCGTACTGAGTCCTATCCTACAGCAAATGCTGGGTTTCGATCTAAAGACGTTCGCTGGTCCCACCGAACACCATGGCGAGATGCCGATGGATATGAAGTCGGGCATGTACGGACTCTACGTCTACTCGGACGTGGTGGACAACCACATCGTGGGCGATATCAACACACCTCTGTTACGGGTGGTCCCCATTAAAAAGACGTATGGAGATCAAATCACCCACAGTTTCACCCACATGCTCTACTTGCCCGTACGACAACCGACATCAACACGATCACGGTGGATATAAGAGATGACACGGGACGACCGGTGGCATTCGAACGCGGGAAAGTGGTGCTGACACTTCATTTTCGACAAGCACGTGCCCCCCACTTTGCATAATGAAAGTACCTTACGAGTGCAATGCACGCAGCTATATGGACTATTATGCCCAGCAGGCCGGGGGTGGATTTCCGGTCTTTAGCGGTGCACGCATGCAACGAGGACATGGACTGGGGAACATACTCGGGAGCATCGTCAAAACGTTCCTGCCCCTGGTGACGCGTGGGGTGAAAGCAATCGGCAAACAAGCGGTACGCAGTGGACTGCAAGTGGCCGGTGATGTCTTGGGGGGTACGGCACCCAAAGAAGCCTTGAAACGGCGGGCCAAAGAAGCGGGAGGCGTATTGGTGGCCAAAGCACAACGCACCGTAGGGAATAAAAGAGCTGCCCCACCGAGACCACGCACCAGTCGACGACCGACCCAGCGACGACGCACATCGAAGACCCAGGATATCTTTTCTTAAACATGTTCTTGATCCAAGCAGAGTCCTGTCCCTCCACCAACAGTGAATTTGATTTGTGGACCGTGCCGCCCACACAGACCAGTGCCGAACAAGGATTATGGGTGGAGCATCTCCCGCTCTCCAGCATCAACGAAACAGGGCCCATCGAGTTCACCATCAGTAATGCGGAAAAACGGCCTATGTGGATTTAGCCCATACATACTTGTATGTGAAAGCCAAGGTCGTCAATGGGGATGGCGCCAGAATCATCCAAGCTGCAACGGTGGGCCCGACGAATCTCTGGCTGCACTCGATGTTTCAACAGGTGGATATTTTTCTCAGCGACAAACTCATCAGTGACTCGACCAACACGTAGCCTACATGGAGACACTGTTGTCGTATGGCCGAGAGGCTAAAAAATCTCAGCTTACAGCCGCTTTATTCTACCAGGACACACCCGAGCACATGGACACGGTGGACAATGTGGGATATAACAAACGGAAGGCTTTCACTGCGAACGGTGCCTCGGTGGATCTCATGGGTCGACTACACGCAGGCATGTTCATGCAAGACCGGTACCTCTTGAACAAGATCCCCATCAAAATCCGACTGATACGGGCGCCTCCGACCTTCGCCTTGATGGCCACTAACGTAGAGGGGCATGCAGCTGACTATAAGATTGTTATCCAAGACGCAGTGCTGTATGTCCGAAAAGTGAAACCGAATCCAGCCGTTCAATTGGGACACATGAAAGCCTTGGAGGAAACAAGCCTATGTTTATGTATACATTTGTCTTTTTGAATTTGGTGCTAATACTGTTATATGTAAATGGAATAGGTCTTTGGATTATGGACGCGGATATTCTCTAATGGACGACGGCTGGATTATGAATGACGGACTAGACGCTTGTAATTGGAAACAAAACAAGCCCAGTACCCTATCCGACGTGTACAAACCAAAGTGTTCTCTGTGCCTGCTGGAAATATGGGCGCCAACAAAGAAAACTTGTTCCTGGGGGAACTACCCAAGCGATTGATCCTGGCCTGTGTGGAAAATGCCAGTTTCAGCGGAGCCTACCCAGAGAATCCGTTTGACTTTAAACATTTCGGCATCAATTTTGTGGGCCTGCATGTGGATGGACAACAGGTCCCAGCCACGGCCTTAACACCGAACTTTGGGCGCAGGAATTTCATTCGAGCCTATCAGAGCCTGTTTACAGCCGCCGGTCAAATCAACCAGGACGAAGGGAATTTGATCAGTCGGGAGGACTACGCGAACGGATACACGTTGTTCTGTTTCGATCTGACCCCCACCTTAGAGAACGACCATCAGCTGGCCCTAGCCAAGCAAGGCAATTTACGGTTGGAAATCCACTTTGCACGAGCCCTAGCGACCACCGTCAATGTGATCTGCTACGCCGAGTTTGACAACATCATTCAAGTGGACAAAGCGCGCAACGTGCTGTGTGACTTCTCCACCTAACATGGATACAGACCAGATAACCACCGTGCTGGAGAATGACCCAGAGACACGTATGGTGTTTCAAGGGGTGTTCGGCCGAGATGTGTTCCCATTAGACCGTATGTATCCTGCTGCTTACGTTCTCAACACATTGGGTGGGCGTGTACTTGACAGAACAGCAGGGCGAATACTTTGACCCGTACGGCCTGCCACCCGTCCATCCCGATTTAACAGACTTCATGGATCAAGGCACAGAGACGTGGTGTTTGAACAGTCAAACGTTGCAAAGCCTGGCCAGTAGCGTGTGCGGACAATATTGCTTGCTTTACCTGTACCATCGATGCCGGGGAAGACCCTTATCTACCATCGCACAGATGTTTGACGAGTACCCCAAGGCCGAGGACCGCGATGTACTCGTATATGACTGGGCCGCCCATCATTTCAATGTACAAGCCCCGTTCTGGGCTTAAGTTCTTTCAATGTACAAGCCCCCTGTTCTGGGTTTAAGTTTACAAGCCCCCTGTTCTGGGTTTCAGTTCTTTCAATGTACACAAGCCCCCTGTTCTGGGCTTCAGTTCTTTCAATGCAAGAGAGAAGCGGTCAACAGTTTTCAA
Organism: Hanleya hanleyi; assembly: GCA_036873755.1. Lineage (NCBI taxonomy): Eukaryota > Metazoa > Mollusca > Polyplacophora > Lepidopleurida > Hanleyidae > Hanleya > Hanleya hanleyi. The sequence goes on from JAVTVY010051797.1 coordinate 17,635, forward strand.
TGATGCCGGCAAGACATCATGATGTTCCAAACATATCAAATCCGTATCGCTGATCAGTATTCTTAATCCATTATATTCGTTATAGAGTCGTCATCTAAAAAAAGATGTATCTCGGTCACGCTTTGATTGTGACTGTTCATATGAGTACCATGAGGATCTTGAAGTACATGGGTTCATACGGCCCCTAGCCCCGGGTTAAGCGGAATTAGCCCCTTGTTCTGGGCTTCAGTTTTCACGTGGTTGTTCTCACGTTGTTGTTGTTCACTGAATAAAAAAATGAGATCTCACCAAAAAACCCTGTCTTGTGTGTTTTCTATATGAGCATAATGCATGAAACTGGCTTTGAACACCATATTAGCCAATCAGTGGCCTAGAATGGAGCCAAAGCTAACCCATCCATGTCCAGAAAACATTACCCGGGTGTACATGAACCCGGATGTAGGCGCGGACGTAGGCGAAAGCATCCCAGTACCCGGATGTAGGCGCAGACGTGTACCTAGTACCCGTCCATTGGTTCTTTTATCGATCGCTCATTGGCTCTTTTTCTCGATCGCTGATTGGTCCAAATGGAACTGCCCATCCTTCCCATGTTAATTTACAATCCCATTTTGGGGTTCAAGCTCTGTATATCGATGCCGCAACATTGTCGCCGAACCTTGCCGAAAGGGAGACCTTTTGACCTGGGTGTGACCTTTGACCTTTTGACCCGATATTTCAACCCCGCACTGCCGGTGATGACGCGCACTTCCGGAGAACCCGCGCGCGCGCGCTGCGGCCGGGGCGGGCCGGGCCGGGCCGGGAAAGTTGGAGGTAGTGTTTGAGCATTCTGAAAACCGGTAGTGACGTGACACACTTGCGCAGACCCACCAAACCACGTGAATGTTAGTCCAGGTGGATGCTCCCCCACATATGATTCACATTGATACCTCACTCGACACAATAGGCCCATTAGGGGATCGCCTAGACCACAAAAACGTCTATTTCCATACCCTTTGGCTACCGCGCATGCGCAGAATGACCCTATTTCTACCCCACATCCACGCCATCAGATGCTCCATTACATAGGCTTCACATTGATACCTCACACGACCCATTCGAACCGTGAATAGCCCATCTCTAACCCAAACACATCCACACACACCCCCAAAAATGCCTGCTTTCTATACTACGGCCAGGCTGCGCATGCGCAGAATGACCCTATTTCTACCCCACATCCACGCCATCAGATGCCCCCTCACATAGGCTTCACATTGATACCTCACACGACCCATTTGAACCGTGAATAGTCCATCTCTAACCCAAACACACCCACACACACACCCCCAAAAATGCCTGCTTTCTATACTACAGCCAGGGTGCGCATGCGCAGAATATTGACAACGTGCGAACCATTAGTGCATGAGTGCATTAGTGCACTCCTGCATGAGAGTTTCACATTGATACCTCACTCGACCCCATCGGACCATTAGTGGCCTACCTAGATCCCAAAACGTCCATACACCCATAGCCATGCAGTATAGGCCTATGGGCCTACCCAGGCCTCGGTGACTTTTTTTCAAAAATTTCACCGTTTCGTGCCGGGACACTTCCTATCATGTTTGTCTTGACGAGACTAAGAAAACAAATCCAAACAACCACACCGCAAATGTATAGAAGTAGGTTTCCCAGTGGGACAAACATTGGACCTATACCCCCATAACCCGTATATGGGTCTATATGGGGCTATATGGTACTTTTTCAAAAATTTCACCGTTTCGTGCCGGGACACTTGCTATCATGTTTGTCTTGACGAGACTAAGAAAACAAATCCAAACAACCATACCGCAAATGTCTAGAAGTAGGTTTCCCAGTGGGGCAAACATTGGTCCTATACCCCTAGTATGGGACTATATGGGTCTCCCTGAACGTTTTCCAAAAATTTCAGCGATTCGCTCCGCGACACTTCCTATCATGTTTGTCTTGACGAGACTAAGAAAACGAGACCCCACAACCTATACCGCAAATGTCGAGAAGTAGGTTTCCCAGGATGGTCCCATACCTCCCATACCCCATATAGGCATTTTCCCGTAATTTAGAATAAAGTCCGTGTTCCGTATTTTTTCAGGGAAATTTTTACATACACCCACCCTGGAACTAGGGGGAGATAACTCTATTGATAGGCAAGCCCCGTTAAGCCCGGCGACATATACCCCCCATACCCCATATAGGCATTTTCGCGGATTTTTCGATAAAGTCCGTGTTCCGTTTTTTTTTTTTCAGGAAAAATTTTACATGCACCCACCCATGACTGTCTTCATGCCCCTTCACATAGGCTTCACATTGATACCTCATACAACTCCATCGGCCCATTAGGGGCTCCCCTAGATCCCAAAACGTCTATTTCCATACCCTTTTCCCACAATTCCCTATCTGCGCATGCGCAGAATGGTGACAACGCCCGAGCCGCTAGTCCAGTCAGATGCCCCTTCACGAATGTTTCACATTGATACCTCATATGACCCCATTGGACCATTAGTGGCTCCCCTAGCTCCAAAACGTCTATTTTCATACCCTTTGGCCATCGCGCATGCGCAGAATGCCGATATTTCAATCCCTCACCCAGCCCATCAGATGCCCCTTGACGAATGCTTCACTTTGATACCTCACTCGACCCAATCGGTCCACTAGGGACCCACCTAGGTCACAAAACGTCTATTTAGGTATTCCCCGTATACATTAACATAGGAAGTCAACCCATGGGACTACTTTCTGTCCGCGGAGGCAGACCGCATCACCACCAGACCGCATCACCGCGAAAGAATTCGAGGTCAAAGGTTGCCGGAACTATAGCCTAGACAGGTCAGTACATGCCTTGATCACGTGATCGCCACGTGACCAAGTTCCTCCTCAAATCCTCCCCGTGACGTCATTACATCCGGGTGAAATGAGAGGGGATCTGCTTAGACACTACTACTACCATACGATCTGAAGTCAGACGGCCTACTTGAGATATGTACGCTTCCCGTAGCGCAATGTGCATGGGTATGATGGAAGCTGCATAGATATGTGCATCCTATTAACCAGTTATCATCATAGATGATTATATATTCGTTTATATAAAAGTTAATATTGCGGACAAGTAAAACATTAGAAGTAGAAAAACGGGGTCTGTACCTGGGGTCTGAGAGTACCTCCTCACTGTGTTCCAATGATGAAACTTTAGCTTCCCCTTGTAGTCGGTACTTTTCAACGATCGATTCCAGGTTTTCGCGCTGTGACTCTAGGTCTATCAGCCATATAATTTCAGCCCTTGTCTCGGAAACTAAGGCATGGAGACGGCATTTCCCCATACGCCCCAGACCAAAAATGGCCACTCCAATTTTAGCTGGCACTGGGTCAGTAACAAGTTCAGACATAATTGCTACCGGTACCGGTTAAGTTGGGATATACTGATATGTGTGACCTAAATATCATGGTCTAAAGTTGACTGATAATCATCCCACTAAACCTGAATAGACTTCACCCACTGGATAAATTAGTTTGGATCAGTCTACGTGCTTATTTGGAATTATCTGTATTATCGTTATAGCTGAATAGACTATAGTATATTTGAATACCTGATTTGATGTACGGTAGTGTTTATTGCGAGGCGATGTGTTGTGTGTGTTTGTGGGGGCGGCGGGTTGGGGGGAGGGGAGGGGTATTGTATGGGATTATGTTTTCGCATCGTTGCAAGCGCAGTTAGTTCGATCTGCATAGTGAAGTTACGAACTTTACCATACATTAAAACATAATTCAACGAAGTTACTATAAGCAATCACATTTCAGATATCGTGAAGGGCCCTGAAAAGTAGATAGTACAAAGTGGGTTCGAGAACTAGTTATTAAGGATAATTACTGAGGCGTTTTAGCAAGCCAGTACCCGAAGTCAGGCTGAAGCATTGAAGCGGAGACAACGGATTAACAGGACATCCAACGATAAGCCGTTGGCAGTAGGCACTAGAGTATTTCGGAGGAATCACTTAAGAGGGAGAAATAAGAAACAAGACATATGGAATCCCTTACCGCACAAGGTTTTGAAAGTGCATGATAACAATGTGTATACGATACAACCATTGGAAGGAGGCCCAGGTGAAAAGAAAGTGCATCGATTAGAACTTCTCGACTCCAAGGTCTTGGTCGATGATATTCATTCATCACAGAATAGTGATAGCGAGTACACTGACGGTAGTGATAGTGAGGTACAGACTGCAGATGATAACGTTCTAGATAGTGACACAGAGCATTTGATTGTTATGCCTACTGAAAGTGCAGAGGCAATGGGAAACCGTGGCGTACAAGCGTCTGGTCCGTCATTCATAATTCAGCCGTCGTCCATCAGAGAATATCCGCGTCCATAATCCAAAGACCTATTCCATATTTCATATAACAGTATTAGCACCAAATTCAAAAAGACAATCATAGTATACATAAACACAGGCTTGTTTCCTGCAAGAGAGAAGCGGCCAACAGTTTTCAATGATGCCGGCAAGACATCATGATGTTCCAAAAATATCAAATCCGTATCGCTGATCAGTATTCTTAATCCATAATATTCGTTGTAAAGTCGTCATCTGAAGCATGGTGTATCTCAGTCACGCTTTGATTGTGACTGTTCATACGAGTACCATGAGGATCTTGAAGTACATGGGTTCATACGGCCCCTAGCCCCGGGTTAAGCGGAATTAGACACAAGTTACGAAACGTAACGCCATAGATCTTGCACGCTACGCTCGTATTTTGCTATCAGCATGCGATATGTAACGCCAAATTTGAGAAACTTTGAGTGGAGGCGCTTGGTGGTGTAGCCCTGTTTTATAAGTTTCTGCAACAATGTTTTGTGACGTTGATTAAAATCGTCACATTTAACACAGGATCTAGCAAATAATACTAGGCGTGATATGTATACGCCATATGCAGGTCTCACTGGAATATTACTGCCCAGATAGGGATAGTTTACGATGTCGAAATTGTAATCATCTCTTTTGTCATACAGTCGACGAGAGAGAAGGCCCGCTTCATTTTTATAGAGATATACGTCTAAATACGATCTGCCTGTATGGTTATCTGTAGTTTCCTTCAAATCCAGTGAAGGTGGATATACATCCTTCACTGCGTCATTTATATAACGATTATCCACAGCGAGAAGATCGTCTATATAGCGTTTGGTGAATGAGAAGGAACGGGCTTTGAATGGATCGGTTTTTGAAAGTGCCTGCATAGTCATATTCATAAGAGAACAGATATAGGTCAGCCAACAGAGGTGCATAATTAGTACCCATTGGAATACTTGGCTGATCAAAGTGCGCGGCAAGTACAAACGGAGCGTCCTGTGCGAGTGGACGAGGACTCGAGTTCACCTCCGGAGGATGGAACCCCGGCCACAGAGGATAGCACCCCACTTCAGGAATTAGATACGGCTGTGGACACCAACGTTACTGTATGTACTCAACGCGAAGTAGGGGAGCCCACCGAGGAAGACGACACTCCCCATCTTCGTAGATCAACTCGCTCAACAGCAAGTCGTCAAACCAACGTACACAGACTTCCGATGTCATCGATTCAACAGGAACTCACAGCTACCTCGGTTGATTCAGCTGTGCTAGCTAACATAAGCCATACACCACTGATACTTGTTCAAATGTTGGCAGAGCTCAGACAGTAGCTATGATAATTGTATATTTTTGTATTCAGATAAATGTATGCTAAATATGGTGCAATTTTACGATGTCGTGGGCGACAATCGTCCAGTAGGGGAGTGTGAGCGTGGGTGTGGCAGGGTTTAAGTTCAGTTTACGGAAGTCCCCGAAGGACGCATTAGCTATGACGTGTCAGTCACGATGTTAGCCGAACTTGCTAGACAAGACGCTCGTCGCCATTGTTGTCCGCATGTAGCCGAAAGTGTTGTACATATTTCACAAAATTTGGCTGTGTTCGCAATACTGACCACAGCGTGCCAGTGATACTAGTTGGACAAAACACCTGTAAAATTATACATGGTATATGAGAACACCATCATCATCAGAGAAGGGTAGCGACAAATAGCCCTATCATTCTGTATGGCCGATTGATTTGAGTGCCCATGCAGGGACTGATTTAAGGGTTCACGACCGACATAGATGTATTTGTTGCGTAATAATTTACGAGCATTTACCGCTGGGACGTCTTTCATCCCGAGTCAAAACCCCGAGATTGTAAAAATAATCAACAAATGCGCAAAACTGATTCTCTCTGAGCGCGGCTGGTACATTTTACCCCCGTCGCAAAAACAAGCTTGGCTCCCTGACGACGGTTTACCCGGACTTGCCATAAAAATATATCGCGCAAAACAACTTATTCTTTCAGTGCAGAGAATACAATATTTTATTAATTTTTTATACATATTACTTGCCCAAGATTAACCACAGGAAAACGAGAACTACATGTAATGAGCTGGAGGTGGTGTTCCCCAGCGTGTAGCAGTTGACCTACATGTCACGTGCTTGCCATGGGAACGGTACCGGGGAAGTGAGATTTCCAACACGAGCAGGTTCGCGTTTGTCTAAATTTGTGGGCGAAGGGCTAAGAAGAACGAAGTTATACTATATATTTTTTCTCATACAGACTAGCGGGCAGTTAAGGGTTGGAAAATGGAATGGTTCAGATATCGAGTGCCTTTGCACTCATTCAGTGTATCGCGGGAAGAATGTTCCTGTGTTATTGCGGGGGGAGATAAACGCACTCTCCCTCAAGCCCATGTACTTCAAGATCCTCATGGTACTCATATGAACAGTCACAATCAAAGCGTGACTGAGGTACATCATTTTTAGATGACGACTCTATAACGAATATTATGGATTAAGAATACTGATCAGCGATACGGATTTGATATTTTGGAACATCATGATGTCTTGCCGGCATCATTGAAAACTATTGACCGCTTCTCTCTTGCAGGAAACAAGCCTATGTTTATGTATACTTTGTCTTTTTGAATTTGGTGCTAATACTGTTATATGGAAATGGAATAGGTCTTTGGATTATGGACGCGGATATTCTCTAATGGACGACGGCTGGATTATGAATGACGGACTAGACGCTTGTGATTCCACGAGGCAGTATTTTGAATTCCTGCAAAACCCGTTGCTATGTGAAAGTTTACCCTATATACAACATGTATTTGCACATGACACGCATAACACAGAAGGTTAGAATCACGCATTCATCATGTCATTCAGATGGTTTCGCAATTAGGGGGGGTTTCTGGTTCTTCTGGATTGTCTATCTGTACCATCAAAATGATCCTTGGAGCTCAGCTATGGAATCTTGGTGTTGGTCATTCCTCGTGTCCTAGTGGTTAGCCTCCCTCTTACATTAAGAACGATCATCGCAAAATATGCTAACCATGAAAAGCCACTTTATGCCTGCTGTATACATTTTCGTAAAGCATTCGATTCAGTGGACAGAAATCTATTGTTTACAAAACTTAAAGAAAAGGGTATTGCAGTCTTTGACCTAATAACAACATTATGTGACATGTCGTACCGTCTTAAGGTAAATAACCAATGGTCTACACCATTTAGAAGTGAGGTGGGAGTGAGACAAGGTTGCAGTCTTTCTCCAACACTATTCAGTATATTTATTGACGACATAATAAAACGTTTCGACGAGAGATCGGTTAATCTAAATAACTATATGCTCTCACACCTGCTCTTTGCAGACGATCTGCTGTTGTTGTCCGAATCTCAAACTGACTTACAAGTGTCGCTTAATCAACTATATAAATATTGTGAAGATAACGGTTTGGGGGTAAACATCCCCAAAACCAAAGTAGTTGTGTTCAAGAAGGGCCCTTTCAATGGTCCCTGCAAATGGTCCCTGCAGTGGACTTTTGGAAACTCTACCTTGGACACAGCTTACGAATTACATATTTGGGCGTTGTAAAAGGACATTTCAGACAGAATATTTTACATTTCAGTCGAAAGGGTTCTAGATCACCATACTCTCTTATTGATAGAATGACAAAAAAATCCGGTTAGAACCGCATGCCTACTTTATCAGTCTCTCGTGAAACCGGTTCTTCTATATGCATCGGAGATCTGGGGAGTAGACGCCCCTCATTACAAAAATGTTAACACTACCCCTTTTGAAAAGGTCCAAAACAAATATCATCAACGGCTATTACTAGTAAATAAGGGTACACACAACTGGGTATTGCGTATCAAGCCCCTATTGTAATATCCAGTGTATATTAGATTGTTTTATTTGACTAATATATTATTTTGTACATAAGAATAGTATAGTTCTGAAAATATTTCGTTTGAATAACTTAAAATAACAATAGTTGAATTGTCCGGTCGTGTCAGCTGTTCAACGTTGTTGTTGACATTCCATGCGTGCTATTTTTAGATTATTGACTGTGGTTTTTATCCCTAGTTTACGTGAGATTTTCAGGACAAAAAGTATACTGTTAGGAATTAAATAGGTCATACCTTTTTCCTTTAAGCCTCAAAGATAATATTTAGAGTATCATAGTATTGCAGTATCAAATTAGACACTGTGGACATTTCTAGAATAATAGAGCTACGTAGTATGTGATTATAATCATAGAATTCTCTCGAAGCTGTCCTGACCGATTTATCATATTTGAAAATGGCCGAATTACGAAGAGACCCGTATTATGATGGTAATTGGGTCACAGCGCCATCTACACAGCGCCATCTGCACATCT
>JAVTVY010051798.1:0-27531 GCA_036873755.1 Hanleya hanleyi
CGCATGCGCAGAATGTGGTCAATTCCACGTCACACCCATCCCGTCGGATGCTCCTTCACGAATGCTTCACATTGATACCTCATACGACTCCATCGGACCAATAGGGGCCCATCTAGACCCCAAAATGTCTATTTCCATACGCTTTCTCTACCGCGCATGCGCAGAATGACGTCAGTTCCAGGTCACACCCATTCCGTCGGATGCCCCTTCACGAATGCTTCACTTTGACACCTCACTCGATCCAATCGGTACACTAGTGACCCCTCTTGCCCCTGAAGATTACCGGAGAATGCCGGAGAATTTGGGACTACTTTCTGTCCGCGGAGGCAGACCGCATCACCACCAGACCGCATCATCGCGGAGGAATACACACGCCCGATTCACGCAGACCGGAAATGACGTCATACATGACGTCACACTTGCGCAGAACACCGTCACAAAGTCTCATACCTGCGCACAACACTCCCGCGCACACCACTTTCTCGCGCATGCGCACTGAGGCAAATGAGGCCCGAAATTAGTTTATACTACTACTTGCGTCCCAGAGTTAACCAGTTCAGCCGGAATTAAACTATGGGCTCCTCTCTTCGGTCACCAATAGTCAAATAATCTTCAACGCAAACAGGTTATACCCATATATCATCTGAAAGAGAATGTTTGCATCATTACTTCATGGCAAATGCCAGTTATGTAGACAAAATTGAAACCCTTGCAGTCCCCTTTTGAAATGCTTCAATTTTTCTGGAAAATGCTGAAAAAGTAGAAGAATTGGTCATATTCGGCCCATTTTCCAGAGAAATCTGTAAGAGCGATTTTAATGAAATACCCCGACTCGACTTCTACGTCGAGCGGCCAATTTAAAAAGGTGAAAAGATAAACAAAACCATTGACCTACGAGTTTTTGTAAAATTTTCCTACCGTAAATGAGCTATGATTTTCATGCTCACAAAAGGGGCATAACTGAGGCCATTGACACGTTACTGTCGGACCCCACCCGGTCTGTAGGCGAACCTAGCCATCGATTCGCATATGTTCGTTTGAAAGAGTGACAGTACCCAACAGGATGGTAATTTCAGATAACTACTATTATCCTACCAGATCTGAGCTCGCATACCAAAATTCCTATTTTATTTTCAAAACGACCGAAAAATTAATAGCTGACATTCCGTGACTTATAGCTTATCATATTGGGGGTGATATCGACCCTATTTGCATACCCAACTGAGCATACGTTTTTTTCAAAGTCTTTGCCTATTTACGTATAAAAGTGCTCAAAATGGTTTAATGTCACACGAGATAATTATTTCGTAATTGAGGGTCTTATTTCTCATTTTTCTGAGAAAATAGCATGAATACAGAATTCGGAAAATAATCGGTCAAAAAACCATTTTTTTCGAATATGACGTCATCAAAGGATTATTTCACATTTTCTGGTACAGCTTGACCCCAAGCTATATTATGGAAAGCTTGAGCCCCATATCTCAAGGAATATAGGGCATGATGAGGCCATGCTCCAGAACAGGTATAGGGTTAATGAGAAATTCAGGCAACTCTAGGAACAAAATGTATCCCATTAAAACACACTTGTGACGTCACTCTATTGTCCCAACGCTCCATTATGTTTAAGGAATGGAGAGTTACTCGAACATTGCTTTCTACGGAATGGAGAGTTAAGGTAGCTAGAGCCTGTACCAGTTTCAAGAGAAACACACGCAATCAACCATCCAGTACATTTACTGATGTTGTGATAACGCATATATACGACATAAGATTACTAAGCTATGAGGGAATTAGTGCAATATGAGCGAGTCCCACGACTCGTGTTCCTCTATGGTAGTATGCTTGTGAAACGTTTATATACATGGCAGATAAACAGGTCACTTTAGTGATGGGATGAGTGATTTGCATATTACGAGTTGAGAGTTCGAACGGGATTGTCTCCCATACCGTCTATGGGTTTAAACGTGTGTTCCGCGTTGATCTACGAAAGGGCCGAAACCTGATGACAATTTGTACCAGTTCTATGCTGTGATGCGATGTACATCCATAAACAATTAGATGGCCGGTTGGCATCATAACGCAGTTAAATTACCCCCATCACCTCCCTCATGTAACACGACGCACGAGATCCCTGCACTGGAACAGCCGGAAGAGCAAACTTCAATAGTTTTCAGTAAGACAGACACAGTTAGTATTATGATGGTATGCGTATAGTAAATCATTTACCTGGACTTTGGTGATAAACTTGTACAATCCAATGTTATGAATAGCCACATTTAGAGATCACAAATGTGGCAAGTAACACAGTCCATCTGTATACCACCGATATAAAAGTAAAATTCACACCCGGGGTCAAAATTCACTTCTCTCTCTCTCTCTCTCTCTGGACACAAACACCACACATTCGTACAGCACTGCTAATTTACTATAAACTGTCCGATCAACGCCGTGATTGCTTAGTGTCGAGAGGCATGACTAATCGAGGTTGAATCACACCAGGTCGGAAACGACTAATCTATCGATCTTCAACCATAAACAGTTCGAGTCACTGTCGTAATATGCACAATGTCCTGCATGTAAGACCAAGCGCACCAGGCAGCATCAGCCAGCGTCATTCAGAGTTCATACTTTACAATGCTAACTTCATGTCGTCTTAAATGACACATTATCGTGACATCATCGTCACGACAACTTCAAGCCGTGTAGCACATGTATGAGGCGCCGTTTGTGACAATATTGTCAACGACAAATATATAGAGTTAAAACCAAAATATAAAGTCGCCGTTTGTGAAAATATTGTCAAACACAAATATATAGTTAAAACCTTTGTAAATATATATAAAACGAAATAAATAGGGCCTATATATAAAGTTTTTATTTTTTTATTTTTATAAATATTTTTTTAACATAAATAACGATAGGAAGTTAAGACGTTAAATATAACGTAAATATAAAGTACACGAACAAACTTAAAATTATAGAGTGTACATGTAAACAGGATATGCCCAAAGGAAGCTGCGCAATCGATGTGCGCGCGAGTGATACTGGTTAATCAAAACTGCAACTGGGTTCTGAAGCGAAACTATGACAGCGGTGAAAGCCACTCGCATGTCACAGATGTGGCGAATCAAACAATAAGATCACGTACCTGAACATATTTCAGCTCACTGCCATTATAATTTAGTAGAGGCCTATTCCAATTTTCAACAATTACTGTTGTCATTTACAATCGTACTTCAGAGTTATCACATCAATTAGATATAAGTACATCTACTTATAAATCAACATAAGATATCCTAGCCTGCAGCCAATATCATAGCCTGTCCCTTTGATGTTCAATCCACGATTCCGCTGGCCAAGTCGCTGGTTGCTATTTGCCGCATAAAAACATCAACAGAAGTTGAAATAAAACATGCGCAATAACGATGTATTAATTATGCGCAGCACAAATATTAGGCAATTTGAAATCATACTGAATATGAGCATATTTCATTGATCAGAATATGACCATTCATAGCTTAGTTATAGGATTTGTAATTATATTGTCGTTTTTGTATATTTTATCGTTTTTCGATAATTTTCGCATTTCCAAACAAGACGAAAATTTGTACTTGGTATACGTACAGCGAATGTGGAAACTAATGGCTCATGAAGAATACTAGATTGGCCTTTTTTCACTTTTGCGCTGCCTCGAAGCTGTTACTAGTAACTAAGGAATCAGTCGAAGCCGTTTTACCCCTGCGTGCTAATCGCTAATTGATCTTCAATACGCGTGGGGTTCTTGACGGGCATCGGTATTAACCCTATTATATACGCTGACGAGTGAGTGAATAGGGTTTAACGTCGCTTTCAACATTTTTTCAGCTATATCACGACGGGGAAGGGAAGGGAGGTGAGTGGGAGGGGTGTGGTTAACTACTTGTAACCGAGCAGATCTAATGCTGCCATTTTATACTGCTGTCCCACCGAAATATCATTCCGTAGGCAAACATGACACCCCACTCAGTCACATTATACTGACACCGTCCTTGTTCTATCCTCTTAATACTGAGCGTAAGCGAGGAAGCAACAAGTTCCATTTTTCAAGTCTTTGGTATGACCCGGCCAGGGATTGAACCCAGTACCTAGCGCTTACGAATATCAACAGTTTATTTTATTCTACTTACGTTATACTAACTTAAAACCTAAAAAGTTTGAGATCAAGTAAGCGTATCATGCTATAATAAATGATCTCGATAATGAAAACGAGGAACGGTGAACGCAACAGTACAATCCACACTGGTGGTTCCCACAGTATACGCCATGGTTCTTTCATAATGTGAGAGCGGTACGTTTGATGATACCAGCATAGTGCAACCGGTTTCCTCATGACCCATTAGTTTCCACATCCGCTGTACTTATACCAAGTTCCCTGCAAATTTTTGTCTTGTTTGGAAATTCGGAAATTATCGAAAAACGATAAAATATACAAAACGACAATATAATTCCAAATCCTATAACTAGGCTATGAATGATCATATTCTGATCAATGAAATATGCTCATATTCAGTATGATTTCAAATTGCCTAATATTTGTGTTGCGCATAATTAATGCATCGTTATTGCGCATGTTTTATTTCAACTTCTGTTGATGTTTTTATGCGGCAAATAGCAACCAGCGACTTGGCCGGCGGAATCGTAGATTGAACATCTAAAGGACAGGCCGTGATATTGGCTGCAGGCTAGGAGTGAGTGAGTAGGATTTAACGTCGTTTTCAACATTGTTTCAGTCATATCAAGACGGTGCCTACATATGCCAGAACACGAGAGTATCCACAGTTCCTATTATTCTGGACATTGATCAGCCCAGTCAGTACAGCACCCGGTCACCCATCCACTGCAGGCTAGGATATCTTATGGTGATTTATAAGTAGATGTATTTATATCTAATTGATGTGATAACTCTGAAGTACGATTGTAAATGATAACAGTAATTGTTGAAAATTGGAATAGGCCTTTACTAAATCATTATGGCAGTGAGCTGAAATATGTTCAGGTACGTGATCTTATTGTTTGATTCGCCACATCTGGGACATGCGAGTGGTTTTCACCGCTGTCATAGTTTCGCTTCCGAACTCAGTTGCAGTTTTGATTAACCAGTATTACTCGCGCGCACATCGATTGCGGTTTACATGTACACTTTATTTAAGTTTGTTCGTGTACTTTATATTTACGTTATATTTAACGTCTTAACTTCCTATCGTTATTTATGTTAAAAAAATATTTATAAAAATAAAAAAAATAACTTTATATATAGGCCCTATTTATTTCGTTTTATATATATTTACAAAGGTTTTAACTATATATTTGTGTTTGACAATATTTTCACAAACGGCGACTTTATATTTTGGTTTTAACTCTATATATTTGTCGTTGACAATATTGTCACAAACGGCGACTTTATATTTTGGTTTTAACTCTATATATTTGTCGTTGACAATATTGTCACAAACGGCGCCTCATACACATGTGCTTTGACAGTTAAACTAGTATCGGCGTTAAAACTATGGCCTTTGTGAGTGGGTGTGTTTTAAGAAGCGGAATGTCCTCGAAACTCTCCATTCCTTAAAAACAATGGGCCTCGGCCCCTTCGGGGCCTCGGCTCCATTATTTTTAAGGAATGGAGAGTTACTCGGACATTCCCCTCTACAGAATGATGTCCTTTACGTGCAGCAGAACAGAAGAAAAGTTATGGTTTCTGACATTAACATACCGTTGATCAGTTGTATTGAACAGCGACATTATTAATGAACTAATGTATTCAAATAAAGTCCTGATTAGGAATAGTAGTATAGAAGGTTGAGAAATTTGAGTCTATTAACAACAGATTCAAACTCTCGAAGTTGAAATCCCTTTACACGCGCAAATCCCGTTGCAAACAGGTTATTCATTAAAACGTAATTGGTGTCAGACATAGAGCCAGACTGTAAGTTAGTTACCGATTATGGGTATATACTATAATACTATAATACTATATAAGCCCAACTCACACTACAAACAATTTGTTGTATTAGAACAGAACAGTTTGTTCGTGTTTTTGGTCGTGGTAACCTCACACTGCGAACATTTTCTCTTGACCGCCAGTCGCTGCGATCAAGCAGCGAGGGCATTTTGGTGTGTCATATGAGAGCGGCTTCGTCACATGGCCTACAGCTGCCAGTTGATTGGATAGCTGTTGGTAAATGTTCTGCAAAATGTTCGCGATCACCACACACTGAAGACAAAAAACTTGTTTCAGGGCAAAACATGTTCGCAATATCAAACAAGTTTGATCTCACGAACATTTGTTCCGAACATATGTTTTCTGTTTCTGGGCACCTCACACTGCAGACAAAACATGTTCTGAACAGTGTTTTTGTTCTAATACAACAAAATGTTCGTAGTGTGAGTTGGGCTTTAGCGTACGATACTTTCTCGCAACATTTTGGCAACAATTCAATTACTCTGTTCCGTGCGCGGCAAACCAGTTTAGCAATATGTAGCAATGTATGCGTTACAAAGTTGCCTAAATCCTAAACAATGTACTGAAGAATAACTATTTTATAAGTCACGCCCAGTAATCTAGTGTCCACGTGGAGCAGTTGTTTGCAGGTTATAATTTATTCCGGAATGCCCTCCCTTTGTCATATCTATATGCCAATGGTGGAACGCCCATTTCTGTCTAGTCCGCTTTGAACACTTGATTGACAGCTAGAGTGCGAAACGCTTTCGCAACACGCCAGTTATATTATGTGCGCGGTGAGGATGGGGGGGGGGGGGGGGGGGGAGAGAGAGAGAGTGACGGTGTATTTTATTTACTGTCGAACATTTTTTATCATGTTGATCTTTGACAGGTCTGGATGGTATGTACCTTAACACTAACAATGCATATGAAACCCATCTCATGTTTGCACATTTTTCAAGCCACGCCCTGTCTACTCCATGACCACGTGGACCTGTAAAGGCATTTCTATGTAAAATCGTGGTCACTGATACGGAATAAATGCCCAGTGGTACGTCCAGGGCTTAACTGAAAAAAAAAAAAAAGATTATGTATGATGGCCGAGAGGGGCCATCGTCACTTCGCCATCGTACGTCAAAAAACAGAGCGATGGAGCGATAGAGCGATGGCGATAGAGCGATAGAGCTATGGCGATAGAGCGATAGAGCGATGGCGATAGAGCGATAGCGCGATGGCGATAGAGCGATAGAGCGATGGCGATAGAGCGATAGAGCGATGGCGATAGAGCGATAGAGCGATGGCGATAGAGCGATAGAGCAATGGCGATAGAGCGATAGAGCGATGGCGATAGAGCGATAGAGCGAAGTACATGACTGCGCATGTCTCATAATCATGCATATTCATACGGTGATAATCGTACCTCCAAAACAAGAGAGCTCGCCGCTAAACTCTAGTTATTATCAGGCGGATTCATGAATACTATAGGGGCCAGCGGCATACCACAAAGATTACACAGATAGATAGACCGATAAGTTTTATTGTATATGGGCTAAAATAATAAACATTGGCTAAAAGATCGCCATTTCCGCGTTTTTATCGAAAAAGAAAGACGGATGTCATATGAAACTGATAATTCATCAAGATTGTGCTGATCGTGGCTGGACTTAACACTAAATCGCATAGAACAAACACTGATTTTTTTTTTTATATCTTATTTGGTTTTGTTAGATAATACACATTGTACATACAATATTTTATTGTACTAAACAAAAATGGTTGTATTTGTGCTTAGAAACTCATGTTATACAACAAACAGATACATCGTCATTACACCTCGATTTATCTACGCAAACGACATCATAAGAGTCTAAACAGTAAATGCAGCGATGACCAATACTGGTAAAACAAGCGCCATTCGCAGTTCTTATACTGGAAATATTTATCGGTTTCGTACGCACATTTAAAGCGTTTTGAACACTTTTCAACCAAGGGATTTTTAACTACTTTCATTTTATATATAGAAAATTTAATAATAGAAATACAGTAGTTGAGTGGCTGATTTCTGGGTTGTAAAAGACCAAGTATAACTTTTCCTGGAGAAAATATAATTGGAACACCCGCCGAAGCGAACCAATTTTCCAGTAAACTCCACCAAGGGTAGATATGTTCACATTCCCAAAAGAGATGAATAATAGCCTCTGGAACTTTGCTACAAAATGTACATAAGTTAGATATATCAGGGTAAAGTTTATGTGCAAAAATGTTGATAGTCAATATTCGGTTAATAATTCTGTATCGAAACCATTTATATTTCACATCTCTTTGTTACATTATTATTCCATATATACCACTCCGAATCACTATAATTTTTTTCAAGAACTGTTTAGTACAGTAAATCTAAAGGTCAAGAGATTTCTATATAATATTTTACAGTCTTTCTTTTTTACACTTATTAATAGTGAAATAGGGGGCGGTATCAACGGTATCATATATTGTTTCTGTAATAGTCCAAATCTCATGTTGTTTGCTGCTTTCCGTACTGCTTGAGTAGTATATAAAACTGATATTGACGCAACTTGACCTTTGACCTAAAAAATTTGCATATTGGGGAGAAAAACTACCTCTGAACATAAAAGAGTTCCAATTTTTACAGGTCACTGCGCAGATCAAGTGGTTGCCATGGTGACGTCACTTCCGGTCACGTGACCTTTGGGGCATGTATTCTTCCGCGGGGAAAGCCGTCGGCGGTGATGCGGTCGCGGGAAAAAGCCTCCGTGGACAGAAAAAGTAGTCCCAAATACGCGGAGAGCTGAGGGAAATTCTCCGGCAATCTTCGGGACATTTTGAGAGCGAGAGGGGCCCCTAGTGGACCAATTGGGTTGAGTGAGGTGTCAAAGTGAAGCTTTTGTGGGGTAGAATCAGAATACAGGACATATATGGTACAATACAGGACAGATATTGTATAACACAGGACAGATATTGTATAACATAGGAGAGATATGGTATAATACAGCACAGATATGGTATAATACAAGACATATATTGTAAAATACAGCACAGATATGGTATAATACAAGACATATATTGAATAATACAAGACATATATTGTAGCATTCGGATGTAAAACCACAGTCCCGGATGTAAAACAATGAAAACCCCGGATGTAAGATGAGGTCCCGGATGTAAAACAAAGGTCCCCGGATGTAACTGGTTATACATACTTATGTTATTATTATGGACAACAAACATACAGTCTGATATGTAATTTCTTACAATTAAGAAAAATTCAAAACGATAAATGTGTGAAGTACTAGCCAGATAAGCTGACTAACGCCACATCACCGCGATGTATATATTATCAGGATACTGTGCTGTTCCCGCAAGAGTACAAGTACATGGACAAGAAAAATGTACATTGGTAGAGTATATGTATATGGACAGATTACATGTACAGGCACATAGTACATGTATAGGCACATAGTACATGCACATGTACTTTCGCTACTACTTGTACTGATGACGTCACCGATGACGTCATAGATGCTGTGGACATCCATCAAATCGGGGTCTACACCCTGAGAGCGAGAAAATGACACCTCCCACGGCGCATTCGGACCAATAGTGGTCCATCTCTACCCCAAACACACCCCCACGCACCCCCAAAATGACCACTTTACTTACTACACCCAACTGCGCATGCGCAGATTGACGCGACTTGCAATAAAAAGCACGCCATTCTGACTCTACCCCACAAAAGCTTCACTTTGACCCCTCCCACGACCCATTTGGACCAATAGTGGTCCAGCTCTACCCCAAGCACACTCCCACGCACCCCCAAAATGCCTGCTTTCTATACTACGGCCAGACTGCGCATGTGCAGAATATTGAAAGCGGACGATGCATTAGCCCAGTCGGATGCTCCTCCACGAGAGCTTCAAAATCAGACCTCGTATGACACCATCGGACCACTTGGGGCTCACCTAGACCCCAAAACAGCCATCCAGCACTATTTACCCACTACGAATGCGCGCAGGGACTTTTTCGAAAAATTTCACCGCTTAGCTCCGAGACCCTTCCCATCGTGTTTTACGTGGTGAGACAAGACACGTGGTGAGACAAGACACACAAGAAAACAAGACACCACGACCCATAGTAAAATCCACAAAAAATGACCACCCCTATACACATACAGCCATTTTCCCGTACAGATGCAAATATGCGAATCAGGCACGATTTTAGGGGTAAAGTTCGTGTTCCACTTTTTATATTTTCGGGGAGAAATGCTCAATTTACATGCACCCACCCATGACTTGATAGGCAGGCCCGATAAGCCGGAGACCGACATTAGCCCTTTTGGACATGGTTGATAGGAGTTTTCCCCTATTGTAGAGGTAAAATCCGTGTTCCGCTTTTTATATTTTCGGGGACAAATCCTCAATTTACATGCACCTACCCATGACTTGATAGGCAGGCCCGATAAGCCGGAGACCGACATTAGCCCTTTTGGACATGGTTGATAGGAGTTTTCCCCTATTGTAGAGGTAAAATCAGTGTTCCGCTTTTTATATTTTCGGGGACAAATCCTCAATTTACATGCACCCACCCATGACTTGATAGGCAGGCCCGATAAGCCGGAGACCGATATTAGCCCTTTTGAACATGGTTGATAGGGGTTTCCCCTATTGTAGGGGTAAAGTCCGTATTCCGCTTTTTGTATTTTTGGGACAACTCCTAATTTTACATACACCCACCCACTACTTGATCGCCCTGGAGGAGCGCTTCACTTTGACACCTCACTCGACCCAATCGGTCCACTAGGGGCCCCTCTCCCCCCCAAAATGTCCCGGAGATTGCCGAAGATTGCCGGAGAATTTCCCCCAGCTCCCCGCGTATTTGAGACTATTTTTCTGTACGCGGAGGCTTTTTCCCGCGACCGCATCACCGCGGAGGAATAATTGCCCCAAACGTCACGTGACCGGAAATGACGTCACCATGGCAACCACTTGACCTGCGCAGTGACCTGCAAAAATTGGAATTCTTCTGTGTTCGGAGGTAGTTTTTCTCCCCACTATGCAAATTTTTTAGGTCAAAGGTCAAGTTGCGTTAATATCAGTTTTATATACTACTTGCCTGACATACTGATAATTATTCCAGAAAATTGGCTGCGCATTTATAAATGGACTGAAAAGAGTCAAATGACAAAAAATTCCGTTATTATCTAAAATATCATTTACACCCCGCACGCCTTTTCCATCCCAGTGACCTAAATGTAGAGCTTTATTATCAATTTTAATTGTTTCATTGTACCATTTCATTCGAGAAAGTTTGACAGTCCTCTAGTATTATTTGAAATTCTGTCCAGGCTAGAAGCGTGTCCCTCCAAATACGTTGGTATAATATTAGTTCTTAAGAATGCTGAACCAATTCCTATTGGGTCTATATTCTTTGGCATATACATTTTCAAAATATTACCCCACTTGGAATTATCAGCTTGTAATATCCTAATCCACGATCTATTTTGTGCATGGACTACATATTAACAATAGGATTATCTAAACCGCCATGTTCAAGTGGTTTAACAGAAATTTTTCTGAAAATTTTATCAGGTTTCGAGTTCCAAACAAATTCAAAACAGCGTTTCTGGAATTCATTTATAAGTGGTTCGGGTGGGCTTGGATATGAGGCGCCGTTTGTGACAATATTGTCAACGACAAATATATAGAGTTAAAACCAAAATATAAAGTCGCCGTTTGCGACAATATTGTCAACGACAAATATATAGAGGTGAAACCAAAATATAAAGTCGCCGTTTGTGACAATATTGTCAAACACAAATATATAGTTAAAACCTTTGTAAATATATATAAAACGATATAAATAGGGCCTATATATAAAGTTATTTTTTTTAATTTTTATAAATATTTTTTGAACATAAATAACGATAGGAAGTTAAGACGTTAAATTTAACGTAAATATAAAGTACACGAACTTGTAAAGTGTACATGTAAACCGGATATGCCCAAAGGAAGCTGCGCAATCGATGTGCGCGCGAGTAATACTGGTTAATCAAAACTGCAACTGGGTTCTGAAGCGAAACTATGACAGCGGTGAAAGCCACTCGCATGTCACAGATGTGTCGAATCAAACAATAAGATCACGTACCTGAACATATATCAGTTCACTGCCATAGTGATTTAGAAAAGGCCTATTCCAATTTTCAACAATTACTGTTATCATTTACAATCGTACTTCAGAGTTATCACATCAATTAGATATAAATATCTACTTATAAATCACCATAAGGTATCCTAGCCTGCAGCCAATATCACGGCCTGCCCCTTTGATGTTCAATCTGCGATTCCGTCGGCCAAGTCGGTGGTTGCTATTTGCCGCATAGAAACATCAACAGAAGTTGAAATAAAATGAAAATAACGATATATTAATTATGCGCAACACAAATATTAGGCAATTTGAAATCATACTGAATATGAGCATATTTCATTGACTAGAATATGACCATTCATAGCCTAGTTATAGGATTTGGAATTATATTGTCGTTTTGTATCATTTATCGTTTTTCGATAATTTCCGCATTTCCAAACAAGACAAAAATTAGCAGGGAATTTGGTATAAGTACAGCGAATGTGGAAACTAATGGCTCATGAGGAACACTACATTGGCCTTTTTTCACTTTTGCGCTGCCTCGAAGCTGTTACTAGTAACTGAGGAATCAGTCGAAGCCGTTTTACCCCTGCGTGCTAATCGCTAATTGATCTTCAATACGTGTGTATTGAAGAGCACTTCTGGCCCGATGGGTTCTTGATGGGCATCGGTGTTAACCCTATTATATACGGTGACGAGTGAGTGAATAGGGTTTAACGTCGCTTTCAACATTTTTTCAGCTATATCACGACGGGGAAGGGAAGGGAGGGGAGTGGAAGGGGCGGGGGTATACCTACTTGTAACAGAGCAGATCTAATGTTGACATTTTATACTGCTGTCCCACCGAAATATCATGCCGTAGGCAGACATGATACCCCACTCAGTCACGTTATACTGACACCGAGCGAACCAGTCCTTGTTCTATCCTCTCAATACTGAGCGTGAGCGAGGAAGCAACAAGTTCCATTTTTCAAGTCTTTGGTATGACCCGGCCAGGGATTGAACCCAGTAATTACCGCTTACGAATATCAACAGTTCATTTTATTCAAATTACGTTATACTAACTTAAAACCTAAAAAGTTTGAGATCAAGTAAGCGTATCATGCTATAATAAATGATCTCGTTAATGAAAACGAGGAACGGTGAACGCAACAGTACAATCCACACTGGTGGTTCCCACAGTAGGTGCCATTGTTCTTTCATAATTTGAGAACGGTACGTTAGATGATACAATCATTGTGCAATTGATGTGATAACTCTGAAGTACGATTGTAAATGATAACAGTAATTGTTGAAAATTGGAATAGGCCTTTACTAAATCATTATGGCAGTGAACTGATATATGTTCAGGTACGTGATCTTATTGTTTGATTCGACACATCTGTGACATGCGAGTGGCTTTCACCGCTGTCATAGTTTCGCTTCAGAACCCAGTTGCAGTTTTGATTAACCAGTATTACTCGCGCGCACATCGATTGCGCAGCTTCCTTTGGGCATATCCGGTTTACATGTACACTTTACAAGTTCGTGTACTTTATATTTACGTTAAATTTAACGTCTTAACTTCCTATCGTTATTTATGTTCAAAAAATATTTATAAAAATTAAAAAAAAAAACTTTATATATAGGCCCTATTTATATCGTTTTATATATATTTACAAAGGTTTTAACTATATATTTGTGTTTGACAATATTGTCACAAACGGCGACTTTATATTTTGGTTTCACCTCTATATATTTGTCGTTGACAATATTGTCACAAACGGCGACTTTATATTTTGGTTTTAACTCTATATATTTGTCGTTGACAATATTGTCACAAACGGCGCCTCATACTATGAAGAGAGGAAAATAGATGGTCGAGTTTCGGCAAGAACAAGCTGTTTTAAAATGACATTTCGTCCTAGTGGAGTCAATCCTATTTTGGACCATATCTTCATGAGTATGACAATATCTTTTAATTTATCTTTGTAATTTTTTCAACCTTTTCGGCCAAATTGTTTGTGAACACAAGACCTAATAGCTCAAAGTCACCTTGTGACCAGTCTAAATTCCATTTAGTACGAAACCACTGAGAAAATGTTGGTACTTGTCATAAAACTGCAATTTAAAACCAGTCACGACAAATTTAGACCCGCGAAGGAAGAATTAAAGAGGTGGGTCGGGGTACACCCCCATGTAATTTTAGATTTATTTCACACGCTTCTCTACTAATTTTCGGCCCATTTCTAGGCACCCCCTCGTAATTATTGAGGGTGGAGGGACGAAGTGGTCCTTGGTCTCCGCTCTTTTGAGACATTCCGTTCTTTGTGCAATGCGGGGGTATAGGGGGAGAGGCAAATCTTAACAAATTAATATCCTATCAACGTTCTCCAATAATGAACATTAATAAGCGTCAATCCTTCCCCCCTCCGTGTCATTAATCAAAGATCTTTTTTTTTATATATTCATAATGGCATTCCTTGAATCAACTCAGAGTCGCTTTCTTGTACAGAATTTTTCTTAGTATGCATGGCGTTGATATTCATTTTGACCCCCATGAAAATCTTGTACCGACAAATACCGTGAACACAAAGGTAGGCAAAAATGTCGACTTGTCTTGTTTTGGTGTAGTCATGCGCAGTCATGTACTTCGTTCTATCGCCATCGCTCTATCGCTCTATCGCCATCGCTCTATCGCTCTATCGCCATCGCTCTGTCGCTCTATCGCCATAGCTCTATCGCTCTATCGCCATCGCTCTATCGCTCTATCGCCATCGCTCTATCGCCATAGCTCTATCGCCATCGCTCTATCGCCATAGCTCTATCGCTCTATCGCCATCGCTCTATCGCTCTATCGCCCTATGGCACGATGGCGAAGTGACGATGGCCCCTCTCGGCCACCATAATTATGGGATCGGCGAGTAAGCCGAATGAACACCCAGCCTGTGCGTTGACAACTTGCACTGGCTCGAGTATTCATTCGGCTTGAACACCTCTCTCTACGGCGATAACTGTTACTTATTAGAGGTTTGGCGTGGAAAATTGGGATAGGGGCACAAAAAGCATTTTATCGAATAAATAATATGATTTGGCATCTCCAGCAATATGACAACCACCTAATGCCTCCTTTAATTAGATGGAATCTGCCTTCAAACATGGATTTTGTCAAAAAACCGTTGTGTTCTTTCTCCACGGTTGACAGGGACATGCGCAGAATATGCTTGACCTTTTGGCTCACGTCATCAAGACATAGACCCATGCTGACTATAAACCAATAAGCGACGTGTGTTTATTCACGTGATCAGAAAGGTCACGAGATAAAAATACTCTTACAACATGTCAGAAACGCGCCAAAACGGGGAAATCAGCCAATGTTTTTCCCACACGTTTGATCACATTTTGTCAGCATCAAAACAGTCATGAAAGATGGTACATGGTGAAAGAAGCTCAGGTCGGTCAAACTGTATCAAATTGGCATATTATTTCTCTCCCGTTTTGTTATTTTCGCCAGCGAAAGATTGCGAAAATTCAGTTTTCGGGACATCAGATTTTATCGCTAAAATTTAACCTAGGAGCGCTCTGGGCTGTGATAGGAATGCCACGCCCCCTTACCTATTTTCACCTATCACAGCCAGAGTTTCTGGGTTAGTATAGAGTGGTGTGACTTTAGTTCGGTTGTGCCTAGTGATCTTGTGATGATGCGGTCGTCACGTTTACTGTCTAATTGGAATCCACAACCCCGTCCCCCCTCCGAATCATATGTAGCATCAGTCACGGTTTTCTTCATTCCACTTCTTTTCCGATTTGCTATGCATTTTGCTTGTAATAAAAATATTCAGTTCCTTATCCTATGGTCACGTCAGGTGCAGTTTCGGTGAGGCTGTCTTTGGCTGTCCTATCGGCGGCTTTATTTCCTCTCATATTTACATGCGCCGGTAGCCATGCTAAACTTACGTCAATGCTATTGTCGCGTATTTGTGTACATATACTTTTATTTTCTGTATGAGATCACGTCTGACACTAATGCTACACATACTCGCTCGCTCATTCACTCACTAGCTCGCTCACTCACTCATTCACTCACTCAATCAGTCACTCGAATCGGCCCATTTGGAGCACAGATAGCCTATCTGTCGCTCAAAACTACCACATCAAATGTCTTCTTTCTGCGCTTTCCGTCTGCGCATGCTAAGAATGACGTGACTTCCAATAAAAAACAGGCCAAGCTCATTTGGACCGCGGATATCTCATCTAGCAGATCCCAAAACGTCAACCCCAGGCTGCCTGGCGTGTGCTCATGTGCACGAACACATTCCAGCGAAAGTCAACCAACCCTTCCCATCGGTAGTTACACCTAAGGCAGAAGGATCTAACACCGTCCGTTATTTTCAGCCTGTGCATGTGAAGAGGGACGCGACTTCCAAAAAAACAATCCAAGTCTAACTTTTAAGTGAGAGCTTCAAAATGATGCCCCATGTGGCCCAAGTGGACCACAAAGGATCCACCCAAAGGCCCCTTTTCTACTAGTCCATGACTACGCATGCGCAGAATAGTGTGACTTCCAATAAAATGCACCCGAGTCTGACCGAACCCCACGAGAACGTCTACCCACACGGTTCATTTGGACAAAGAATGGCTCACCTGGACCCCAAAACATTCACCGCACACCTGCCTGACTATAGTGCTCGTATCCAAGATAACTTTCCAGCGAAATTCAACTCACGACCACAAGGCCCTTCCCATACAGCGTAATACAGAACGATCACATACCCAATCCTGATAGTTTATACCACAAAATAAAATCGACCACAACTACCACAAATCTCTCACCTCAAATGTTTTTTCTAATATTTTCGTGACTTCCAATGACGTGACTTCCGATAAAAAAAACACGTCAGTCTGACTCTACTCCACGAGAACTTCAAAATGAGACTCCGCGTGGCTTATTTGGACAACGAATGGCTTCACCGAAAGACCCTTTACTCTACTACTCCACGAATACGCATGCGCAGAATGACATGACTTTCGACCCAACACGGTTCATCTGGGCCCCGGATGGCTCACTTGGATGCCAACACGTCTATCCCAGGCCTACTTGCCCAGTGCGCATGCGCATCATGACTTTCCAGCGAATGTCGACAAACGATCTTGCGGCCCTTCTCATCAGCATGAGACAGAACGACCAAACACCCACACCCTATAGTTTACGCCACAAGAGAAGCGTATGTACAGTCCAGTTTACCGACCCTTGATGACGCCCTTCCTCTCATGTTCAGACTCGTTTGCCCCCGAAATTTTCAAATGTCAAATTGACAGCAATGACTGCCAGCCATAAAAATGGTCGCCCTCATGATGACCGGAAGTGACCTTTGACTCGTGCGCACCATATCTCCCGGTATTGTGCGCATGTACAGAGGTAGAAGATCACTTACGGTAACGTGACTTTGGTGACATAGTGGCGACCATTTTTGCGGCCGGCAGCCGTTTTGCTAAAAGTGGAGTGGGGCACATGTATGCTCAGGTATTTTCCAGTGGGTGGTTAGCCTTGAATTGAATTGAGATTCTTGAGATATTTGAGGTAAATTACCGTAAAATATGTGACAATATGTTGTAATGTGTGCCAATCTGTTGTCTGCGTTTTTAAAACTCGATCATTAAGCACACAATGTAGAGCTACAATAAATACACAATTCGAAAGCTAATGATAAGTATAGTGAAATAGACCTATTTTAGTCCAGGGGTGGAAAGATGGCCACTTCCATATTTTGTTTTCCTATGTTATAAGCGTATAATTGACATGCGCGATACTCTCTGAAATAATTAGATTGAAATTCAAACTATCAGATTGGAATTAGTGACCAATTTTTTATCGGATTGAAAATATTGAATACGATAAAACAAATCTGCTGACAGAGACGGAAAATTCAGTGTACTAGATGGAATATTCAATCGAATAGATTGGTCACTAATTCCAATCTGATAGTTTGAATTTCAATCAAATTATTTTAGAGAGAACATAAAATCAGTACGGAACTTGGTGGTATATATGCAATCAGAGGCTGTTTTTAGTAAACCAACTTCCATCATAAACTTCTATATTCAGTGGATTGCTCTCGTTCAAAATGCGTGCTTCTTACCCCTATCTGGTCTGGGCGATTTGGGGTGTATCACAGCCTGGGGGGGGGGGCGGAAAGTGCCCCCCCCCCTATATATTTTTGTTATCACTAAGGCTAGAGCGCTGAAACTTACCACACAGTATATCGGATTCAAGCTCTACCGGGAAATGTAAAAAAATCCAAGATGGCCGCCATGATGACGTCACAGTGACGTCATCTTCTCGGAAACCATTTTCGGCCTTTTTGGGGTCGATTTTTCAAAATTTTCATTTTCCCGATTTTTCTCTCGAAAAAAATCAAATAAAATATAGAATACTTAGTTTTGCATAAATAAAATACTTTCAAGGCCTTTTAGGCAAGGAAAATGTGAAAAAAATGGAGCGAAAAGATTGAAAAACACGACTTTCGCGGATAACTAAATAAATACACGTTTGGCTTTACTATCGTAACAGAAAAGTAAGTTTTTCCTATATAAACATAACTACTATTTTCTCAAAATATCTTTCGAAATAAAGCGATTGTAACTTTTCACTGCAGTTATTCTGTTTTCTGTGAGTTTACATCTAAGGCACTTTCAGTGTAATGGTTCAGATTGCTCAAGAAATGAAACTACGGTACTCATTTGTTGTATATATACAGGGGTATATGCCTATACCATATATTATACACAGAAAAAAAAATTCTTGAAAATTTAAGGAATATTCCCCGACTATTACACCAGCGGAATATTCCTCAACATAACTAAGGAATATTCCTTATTGAATTTTAAGGAATATTCCGCTGGTGTAATAGTCGAGGAATAATCCTTAAATTTTAAGGAATTTTTTTTCAGTGTATATACACACCGGCATATACACAGTGTATATACTACAAATCAGTAGTGTTTTATTCTTTATTTTTCTAGAATATGTGATCCAAAAATCGTTGCTTTGTGAGTGCATATGTTTACATGTACCAGCTACTTCACCAAATTAGTGTTGAGGACATGCTGTTTTCTTTTGTTGTGCTATAGCCGCGTGTTCAATCAGATATTACAATAATTACACTCTGAAACCGCCAGTAATAAGTTCTTATCACAAAGCTAATGATTTCTTGGAATGGTCAGACATATTCACATGGATAATGCGATCTTCAAAGCCGACGGGAAATTTCCTTTAACTCTATCTGGCATGGGGGATTTGAGGTGTACCGCAGGGGGAGACTGGCGGAAAGTGCTCCCCCACACCTATATATTTTCGCTATCGCTATCGCTAAGGCTAGAGGGCTGAAACTTTCCACACTATATCTTTGGGTCAAGCTCTGCACGAAAATGTAAACAATCCAAGATGGCCGCCACGATGACGTCACTGTGACGTCCTTTTCAAAAGGAGCATTTTTGACCCCCCTCCCCCGCCTACCATAGTTTTCACCGCTGCTGCGGAACGAAGACATTAGGAGAGCTGAAAGTTTCTGAATTTTCCGCCAATTTTATTGGTGTGATTTCAAGACAATTTATATCCTGGTTACAATGAATCACTGGAAAATTCACGAGGGCGACCACAAAGTGTCCGCAGAAAGTCGTTTTTTCGGTCTTTTCTGTCCATTTTTCCATACCTTATAAAGGACATGAAATTATTTAATTTTGCCGGAACTACTTATTCTCTATCACATTAATTAGTTTTTGAAAATAAATATCGAGAAATAAAAAATCCGGAAATCGCTAAAAAAAACAAAAAAAAAACAACAGGCGAAAAATAGCTTCCGACAAGATGACGTCATCACGGCGGTCATCTTTGATTTATCTACATTTGTGTTGTGGTACTTCACCCAAACATATGGCATGAAATTTTCAGCCCAGTAGCCCAAGGGATAACGAGAATAAATAGGAGGGTGGGGGCGTTTGACAGACCCCCAGATCGCCCAAGTCTGTAGGGTTAATAATACTGACACATCTGTTGGCATACTGGATGTCGAGTCCTGTATGTTGTCATGGCAGCATGCGTACTCAGTGTCACGCGTCTCCGTGGCTGTCGATATTAATTCAACTAAGCATATACGGTGTCCAACGTTACCACGGCAACACGGATCATATTGACAAGAGATGTACGTTAAACATCCAAATATCTGTTAACAAAGAGGAATCAAACTCTCGAAATGTGCGTACTGATTGTATGTCATTACAATCTATTTGATGAGGTATTTGGTAAATATCAATATTAATTAGTAAACGTAGAATACTTACATATACATGTACGACCTGTGCTACATTTGTTAACCACGCATCTTACGGGAATACATTTGTGTATGAATAAGTCCTTGTTTTAAATTTTAGTTTAACCCTATCTGTCCTGGGCGATTTCGGAGCTGTCCATGTACCCCATGAGCTAGGGGAGCTCTAACTTACCACACTATACCCTTGGGTAAGAAAATGTAAAAAAAAAAAAAAAAAAAAAAAACCAAGATAGCCGCCATAATGACGTCACAGTAACGTCATTGTCGACAATAGGCATCTTTTGGATGATTTTTCGGTCAGATTTTTCGAATTTTACCAATTTGAATTTACCCATGTTCCTCTGCTCGGGGGTTATGCAAATAGGCTCAAAAAGACCCCAATATGACAACCTATATAGTCACAGACAGAGTATCAGGCAGATTATCAGCTATAAGCGCTATCTTTTCAAATAAATAACAAAAAAGATAGTGAAGAGAAATATTATGAGAGAGAATCGAGTGAAGGATATTGTCTATATACAAGTTTTCGATCTATTTTTGTCATCTACGTTATTCTGGTAAATACTGTTCACCTGGCTGATTCTTTGTCTTTATACCTCTCTCGTACACACAAGGTCGTCCAGAAATCTGTGCCTGCCACGGTGCTTGGATAGAGTATCAGGGTACAGGATGGCAGGCTAAGTCCTATTTTGAATCAATTTCTTGTTCGATACTGGGTAGTTCGTTGGGCCTATGAGGTGGTCTATTGTCTCGCTTGTAATACTCAGGTACTCCCCAATTTCTTGACAGCCCGGCGAGGCCAGTCTAACTTCATATTCATATTTTAATACAGTTACCAAACCATATATATTTTCATGCACATCATCTTTTCGGAGGCCATTTTCCGTCTATTTCTTAGACCGATTTTCGAAGTTTTTGTTCTCTCAATAACTAATTAATATGATAGAAATTAATTAGTTTTGAAAAAACTAAATATTTTCATGTCAGTTTAGGCAAGAAAAACGCGAATGGACAGAACTGATCGAAAACACGAGAATACCACGTAGAGGTCATTTTTAATTTTCCCATGTTCTTTGTTTCGGAGCTGTGAGGAAAAGCTTGGTAGGGGCGGGTCAAGATATGGTCAATGACCCACGGACTAGCATAGTCAAGTCCTGGTCGTATGTTTGAATTATAAATATTTCCTACTTTTTCGGTATTTATGCCAGAAAAGGCATCTAAGAAACATACGGTACCTAATATTTATTATAACCATTAAATCGAGAGAGTGAGTGTAAACAATTTAGCCTCTATATTTTTATTTCGTATATAAACGTTGAAATATTATTCCACAATCAACATTTAAGCAGTCATTCCGAGGACCAATACCCTCACAAAGCTCTTAGTTATTGCAGGTTAAGAGGAGGTCAGGGTGTCGAGCCGCTTTAGAAAGTTTATTTTTATTGGTAGAGACAGGCAGCGGAGGAAGAGACCTGATTTGAACATCACCCATATTATACCAATCTAGGTAAACCAAGATGGTAAATCAGGGGAATACCATCTAGACGTAACGCTATGAAAACTTCGTGCGAAATGTTCGCCGATATACTACGAGATCCCATAATAAGCCAATCACGACCATTTCAAACTTTTCGCACTAACAAAACCAGACTTTTCGGCGGGAGTAAACACTTTGATGTTTACCGACTCTGTCTGGAAATGATGCCATATTTGGAAAATGTTTCAGGATAATGTTTATATATTAGACCACGAGCTATCGTGTGTGATTACTGAGGGCGTGATTTTGAAATAGTTACAACCAGCTATCCATCTGATTGGCTAACAATAGTAGTTTCAACTTGCACGGAATTTATATAGGGCTGAATTCAGATATAATATTCCGTGATGTTATATCTGAGTTTACTGAGATTGATATTATACCAGCATGGTTTGAGGCAGCAATGTGAAAAATACCCGTGTGCGCCACTGACAATTTGACCCCTGACATACTCATGTGTGATTTATATTCCTCTCGTGGAATCCATTTCATTTACCATTATGTTATAATAGGAGCATGGATACGATCTGAAGATGACAGGACGAGTTATGCCTCTTGATCAGCTTCGAATTGATGCTGAACACATGTTACAGATTCTTACTGCATCTGTGTACATCAGATTTTCCATTTAATTATGATGAAACGGAAGCATGAATTGTTGACAGTCTCTGATCTGGCAGATTCATAACATTATAAGTTAAACCAGAATTCTTGGAAATATTTGTTTTATTGGAAAAAAAAAATACTTTAACCGTACGCACGTGTTGAATACTGCACTGTCTTTCCAATAAATAGAATGACAATCGCGATGTCAGGAGCGGCAAAACATGGTTAAATGTTTACGACACATACACAAGAAGATATTAACCATCAGTGTATAATCACGTTCATCTGTTTGTTTCTGCCTTATTTTTATTGGTCCGATTTTTCTCAATAATCAGTAGCCAAACATAGTCATTAGTGGAACAAGGACATGATATATGAACTATGATTTAAACTATAGACCCATCACTGTTAGGAATCAGAAAAACAACAAAAACAAAACAACAACACACACACAACACACACACACGCGCGCACACCCTCACGCGCGCACACACACGTTTCACCGCACCACTGTTTTGATGTTCTATGAGAAGAAGTAAAATACTCGTTTATTGCTTAAAATACATACATAGTAATCTTGGCTGGATCCTTACACGCCCGTATCATCCGAATTCCATCAATTCCCGTATGCTCTTAATCATGAAATGCGCTTGCTTTGGAACAACAAAAACATGAGACCCGAGACTCCCTGGCTTTTTAGTTTATCATATTCGGGTCAGTTGCATAACCCCCCCCCCCCCACGAGTAGAAGATCATGGGCACATTCAAAATGGCGAACATGTGGGATACCAGAAAAGTACTGATTTTCTTGAAAATTTCTGCTTTCCTGCCAGGAAAACTGGACAAAGGCTATTTTATTTCACATCAGATAATTATTTACTAATTTATCATACATTTCGTACGAAGAAAAAAATCAATAAAAAAAAATCGAATAATCTGATTATAAATCGTCAAAAAATGTCTTTTTTGAACTGTGACGTCAGTCGCGACACGCCTCCGACAAGAGACGACACGCACTGATCAGCTGTCGCGATTGACCAATCAGAATTGAGAACGAAGCTCGCCATAATCTCACTGTTCCTGGATGGATGGACAGTTACGTTGGATTTTGAATCGCCCGGCAAAGGTAAAAAAATTGCACAAATTTACTAATTTGACGACGGGAGTATATAAAGTGATGCTGATGTATTTTGTTTGGCGGTAAACCGTTTATTTCTCGATTCACCCAAAGTGCGTTTCACACCTTGTTGTGGATTTATATAAAGCATGGGGTTAAATATAGAGACCCCATATTTCGACACTTCACCCTAATACCACCGCCCACACCCCCCAAAACTCTTGTTTTGCGGGCCTGTGGTCTGGATCGAACTCTATCAGAAAATATAGCGAAATTCAGTATGAGTGTCTCAGTTCCATATTTCATATTTTTTATGGCTGAATTTTGCGGTCGAATTTCTTGATCTTATTATTTGGGCTACGCCGGCATCGTTTTCCATCAATCTTTTAATGTTGCCTTTAATTACAACTCCGCTCTGGAAAATGTGTCTTCTCCCGAAAGTCGGTTTTACAACTCCACTCCGCAGCGAACAAAAGCTTCTCTCAAAACTACGTTTTAAAACTACGCTCAGGTATAAGGATCGTCTCCAAAAGTGTCGTTTCACAAATCTGCTTTGAAAAGGGTCGTCTCTAAAAACTCCGTTCTGGGAAAGGGTCTTCTCTCAATGCATCCGTCTACAACTACGTCGTCTATAAGTGGGCTCCTTTGAAGACTCCATTTTACTACTCGGCTCAGGAGGAATAAGAATCTTCTCTCAAAAGTCCGCTTTATAACTCCGCTCAAGAAAACGAATGTCTCTCAAGAATCTTCTGTCAAAACTCAATTTACATTACCGCTCGGGAAAAGGGGTCTTCTCCCAAAGTGCCGTTTTCCTACTGGGTGCTATCCGATCAGAAGAACGGGTCCGCTCAGGATGGAGGATCAAGACTCGATTTACAACTCTGCTGTGGAAAATGGGTCTTCCCAAGTAAAGTGCCATTTCACGACTCCGTTCTCGCAAAGGTCAGCTTTAAAACTCTGCTCAAGGAACAAGGGCTTCTCGCAAGACTACGTTTTACAACTACGTTCAGGTAAGAGGGTCTTCTCCTAATATGCAGTTTTGAACCTCCGCTCGAAAAAATGGGTCTTTTATCAAAGTGTCGTTTTACGACTCTGTTCTTTCAAAACTCCGCTCGGGAAAGACGGTGTTCTCCTAAAGCGCAGTTTTACAACTCCGCTGAGGAAAGGGGTGTTCTTTCAATACTCTGTTCTACAATTTCGCTCAGGCAAAGTCTTCTTCCGAAGACAGCTCAGAAAAAGCTCAGCTCAGTAAACAAGGGCTTCTACGCCCAGGAAAGAGGGTCTTCTCCCAAAACTCCGTGTTTGCATCTCCGCTCTGAAAAAATGGTCTTCTCGCTCGATTTCACTTTACAAGTCCGCTCAGGAAAATTAGTTTTCTCTCAAAACTCAGGAAAAAAGAGTCTTACTTCAACAGTTCGGTTTACAACTACGCTCCGGAAAAAGTGTCTTCTTTCAAAAGTTTTTTTTACAACTCCGCGCAACAAGGGCTTCTCGCAAGACTATGTTTTACAACTACCCCCCAGGAAAAAGTAACTTCTCCGCTCAGGAAAAACGGGATTCTATGAAGACTTCGTTTTACACCTCCGCTCAGAAAAAAGGTTCTCTCCCAATTGCAGTCAAAAACTCTGTTCTACAACTGTTCAGATACATGGGGAAATATTCGCATAACATTGTATCTATCGGTTTGTCTCGTTAATTGGATATTGAAACTTCGAATATGCGCGTATGTTTATTGTTGTTTAGACGCATTTAGCACAATGCCAATATTACCATATGTGCAATTAATAATATTAGGTTCAGTGAATGCAAATAGGCGGAATATTCAATTGGAATACTGAATATACGATTAGAAGCGTCACATGTCGTGGATGGACATGCAGACCAAACGGTGCCTTGGGTGAATTACGGGAACACCGTCCAACTCACGAAAAGACAATTTCCCTCACCTTTATAACATATTTCTCTCAGTGTGTACCTAATAAATGGGTCATTGCAGACCCACACAGAAGATTAACACACAGGACGGTTCAATAATATTGGGGGGTGTGGGTGTGGTTATTCGTCCGACGGATTGTTTTGTTTTCGGGTGAGTTTGAGGGGAAAGGGGCTTGAAGTGTGAAGGTAATGGATTGAATAAGAAGTTTTTATCTATATCGGTATACCTAGGTAACTTTATTTAGATAAAGCTACAGAATACATGAGGCATACGGTTAATTACTGTACTGTACGACATAGGAAATACGATATAGGAAGTTAACTTAATTAATTTACACTCTGGCAGATCAAACACGACTATTGGTTAATAATCACTTTGTTCATAAACTAATGACACCACGTACAATTGTTAGGGGAAGTAACGATAAATTGTTAGGCATATTATCATTTGTCAGGATGTAGATTACTCATCAATCATCATTGAACATCACAAGGTATAACTCATCCTCCTCACAGCGCATGCTCCATTTCACAGGCTCATTTATCATCCCTGCCTCCAATAGCGGAAGTTAACCTTTACTACGTTGCTATGACGTATAGGGGAAAACCAACGTACGCACGCTTCAGTTTGAATCCGGCCGAACAACTCCTTCAGTTTTGCACACGAGCGAACTACTTTTCATATATGCTCTGTCCAGATCAACAGGGAAAATAATGTCCAGATAATTCTGTTTAACGCTAGGTCAACAGAGGTATTATACAGACTTGAAAAGTAATCGAATTGTTCGGCAAAAAGCTATTTTACTATATATGATGTCACTTCCGGCGATGTGCGCGCGGCCCCGAATCCGATCCAAAAATCTGACTGGTGGCCGGGGTATTATTAGACCCCCAGCGAGTTAGTTGGGTATAAACTAGGTATAAGCGAACCAATTCATATTAACTTAGAAGGCGGCCCTCACATGGTTATAACGACTCATCCGTGTAAATATCACATCAATAAAAATCATTATCCGAGCTCGGAATACCAGGCGAAACCCTGCCTAATACGTCATTTATCACGACATTTGTGTATTTGTCCTTAACTACCACTACAGTGTGAACTGTTTAACCCTATCTGGCCTGGGCGATTTGGGGTATTTTCGCTATTGCTAAAGGCCCATTCTCACGGTGCGATTTGTAGTAACAACTTGTAGCATACAACTCAGTTGCATCGTGAGAACACTCGTACGATTTTAGTCGCATGCTCCAAGTCGTATGAAATAGAACAGGTCCTATTTCATGCGATTAGTTGCATGCTACAAATCGGGGGATTCCCCCACCAAGTTGTTACTACAAATCGCATCGTGAGAATGGGCCTTAAGGCTAGAGAGCTGAAACTTACCACACTATATCTTTGGTGGCATAGCACTGTTTCGTACTAACAAGCGCTGGATGAGCGCAAAGACCTCCGTCGAGGCAACAGGGTCCGTAGGGGAATACATCGCTGAATAACATAGGGCCGGATGCCAAGCTCAATTTTGCATTTGGTGGACGTTAACTTCACCAATGGTAATTAACCTGGGATTGAGGGTTCCCCACTAGCATGTTCAGCCAGGGATGTGGAAGTCACATTCCCCGCACATAAGTTTTGTCTGATTTCACGTGCTTGAAATATTGACGTATGGAATAGAGTATATTGATGGAAAACCTTGAATACTGTTTGAGACATTAGGCCCCTTCCCAACCCCACC
Source organism: Hanleya hanleyi (assembly GCA_036873755.1). Lineage (NCBI taxonomy): Eukaryota > Metazoa > Mollusca > Polyplacophora > Lepidopleurida > Hanleyidae > Hanleya > Hanleya hanleyi. The sequence continues at coordinate 27,380 of JAVTVY010051798.1, forward strand.
TCCCCCTGAGAGGATGCCCCCACCCAAATCAACACGTTAGCGGCAGAAATGAGACCCTGTGTGCCTAGTTGTACCAATTTGCTTGGGATTTTGTGCTATAGGCCCGACACATCAACACTTCATATTTTGTATGTGTACAGTATAGCATCATC